>MEHQ01002773.1:186066-311835 GCA_008828725.1 Saccharina japonica
CCTCCCCCCCCCAGCCCCCTCCCTGCAACGGGACGCGACGGTAAACCCGTCGTCTAAATGGAACCGTCGTTCCGTCCCAACAAAAAACCACTCACCGTCGACTCATACCGTCCTGTTCCGTCAAGAAAGTAGTTACTGTTGAACTTTACCGTCCCGTCCCGTGGAGTAAACTCCCCATGCCTTCCCGTCCCGTCAACAAAATATGCCTCTACCGTCCCGTCCCGACGTCAAAATGTGCCCCTACACCGTCCCGTCCCGCCCTGAAAACTTGTCGCTACCGTCCAGCCAAACCGGTAAAACCTGTCTTTCCCGTTAGTCCCGGCGTTCATTCCCGCCACTCCTTCCCGTCAATATATGCCCTGAACACTAGATCCATATTCACTCACCAGGTATGTTGTATATGTCATTCTGCCGGTCAGATATGTCATAAGACAGCTGTGACGGAAGACCGTCTAGACTAAATAAATAATAACTAATCCCGCGAGGGCGTCCCGAAAAGTATTTTTTCGACACCTAACTATCTAAAATGGTCAGAATGGAAAAACAATCGGAGCACTGTGATTTCTGTACGATTTAGAACAAATACAAGTTTTTTTCATGAAGAATTCCAAAAACCAATCACTTGGTTTTGAAGACCCCCCCCTGAGCCTGGGAGGGGGGTCTTTAAAACCAAGTGATTGTTTTTCGGGAAATTGAAAAAAACAAAATTTGAAAAAAACAGTTTTGTGCTAAATCTTCCAGGGATCACAGTGCTCCGATTATTTTCCCATTCTGACCATTTTAGATAGTTAGGTGTCGACAAAATACTTTTCGGACGCCCCTGAATCATGTTAATATTAATTATACCGGGTAATGACTATTCCGGTTCACCATAATAAATAGGACCACATTTTGTTGGTAAAAACAAAATATATATCGTACGAGTATACGTTCTTGTATATATGTGCCGTAAGTCCTGTTTACTATGGTCCCCCCTAGTATTAATACGTAACGAATAATACTATTTCTAACAATAACATAGGTAGTACTCGCTTATACTAAGGTGTATATTATTTAAAAAAAATAAAAAACAAAAACAGCTGTGAGCTCGAGGATTTCGTCGAAGCTCATCTTTGCTAGCTGAGTGTAATACTTCGATCGCGCGTACTTACGGATTTTATATGTCCTCATGTAGGATGTACATCCTGTATGAGGGGGACACAATCTGAGGCTGTAGAATTACCTAAGGTGTATATTATGCGGCGTGCGTAATACTAAGGGAAACCATCGCCCCGGTAGTCTAGTGGTCAGCTTCAAATGCTACTTTTGATACAGCAGCAGTACAGACAGGACACCTGTTAATATTAAGAAACGGGCTACTAAGAAGGCCAGGCCGATATTCTAGAAGAAAATATGAAAATCGGGATAAGAATATCGGGATTAGTGAAGAAATCACTCTATCTCAAATAAGAAATCCAGTCTGAACAAGATTTCCTGTTTCTTATTACGTAGTGTAGGTGTCCTGTACTCTACTGATATTGATATCATTGGTACCCGAGTTCAAATCTCACTTTGGTCAGATTTTTACTTTGTTGAGCAACAAATAAAAATGAACCAATTCATTTTTGCTGAGTGTGCCCTCGTGGCGTGCGTAGGCGGTATTCGCCGAGATTCGACGGGGAAATAAAATGATTAAACCTTCACGGAGGGGGCGTAAAAAAAAAGAGAAAACGACACCACACACGTAGGAAGGTCAGAATGAAAAACAAACCGGATCGCTGTGATCACAGGACTAGTGTTGGTAATCAACTTTCAAAAAGTCAAGTTACTTGATTTTTAGGCATGACTTTTTATAGGCATAATCAAGGCAACTATTGCCGTGATTATATGATTTTTTTTAAAAAGTCATGCCTTCAAAATCAACTTTATTTCGGTGATTTTTTCGTGATTATTTTATTTTTTGGTACTATTTTACTTCATACTTACCATTGCTGTATAGCTGTATACCTCGGTCATAGCCACCCCGTCAGCATGGTAAGAACAGCGGAGGCCGCCCTGCTCATCGTCATGAACAACATGGATGGAGAAAGGTGGTACACATCGACGAAGCACACTCCAGGAAACGTCCTTGCAAGTCTGTGTGGCGGTGCGAAGCTTGCCTCGTGCAAACTTGTTCGTTTTGGACAACACCCCCCCAACGCTACTGCCGATGGCGGCAGCTGGCGAAGCACTTCCCGACAACAACGGGGTAGCTGGCGAGGCACTTCCCAACAACAACGGGTTGGCTCATGGAACGCGCGTGCCACAGATCCGAGTGCTGAGCGTCAARTGGGACCTGTTGCCAACTGCGGTCTTGACTCGTTACATACATGCCTGCTCTTCTTGCCGACGCCGAGGAGATGGTGTTCAGTGACAGATTCAACAACAGGGTGCAGGCGGTGGCCTGGCCGGACTCAGTCGTATGTCTGGAGTTCGGTGACTACTTCGACCAGGACATCGACGGAATCACTTCCTCTACAGGGTCGAGGGTGTGCTGCGTGCTTGGCTACTGGAGGCTTAGGGTGGGTAGCTATCATGGTCATCGTGGGCTCTAAACGGCGCTTTAAACCACTCCCAGCATGAAAACGCCCAATATTTCTCTACAAAAAATCAACAATAATCAACCAAGAGGCACTTTTTGAGAAAGTTGACTTAATCACGAACTTGCCTAAAAGTCAACTAATCATGATTAATCAATCAACTAAAATCCCCAATAGTCAACAGTCAAGTCAACCCCTTTTTTGAGTTGATTACCAACACTACACAGGACGAAATGAGCGAAAACCATATTTTTTCGTTTTTTGTTCCCTTTGTTTAACTTGGTTTTAGAGACCCCCCCTATTTTTTTTTCGCTGGTCGGGGGGGGGGGGGTAATTGAAAAAAAAACTTGACTCATTGTTTTCTGGGATCACAACGGTCCGGTTTCTTCCCTCCAATATAGGGGGGGGTGGGGTGTGGTGTCGATAACTTTTTTTTTTGTGCACCCTTGGGTCTTCTAAAACGGAAACTCCAAACAAGCGTGTCAGTAATAACCCACCAGCATCACCATAAAACGGTACCAGATATTTCATCGGTGGGTTTTACGCTGCCAGTCGACGGTAAAAAATCAGCTCTAGACCCAACAAAACAAAAAAAGACGTACATGCGTGCGTACAGACGATATCGATTATTAACCCATATCGATGCGATATCAGCGCGTATGGCGATAATGCTGACATTTCTGACGTCGGTACAAAACTTAATATCCATGCATTTCATACAAAAGCTTCATATATATGTCGATAGTATCAGAAGTTTTATTTTTCTCTCGTGTCTCCTTGGATTGCGCGCTGTCCTTTGTACGTAGTGAAAAATTATACGTACCGTCCCGTCCCGTCTCCAAAAACGTCTACGTATGTACGATCTCGTCCCGCAGAGAAAACTAATATGCTGTCCAGCCCCGTCCAGAAAAAACAAAAAGTACCGTCCCGTCCCCTTTTCTTATTTTTTGTATCAACCCGCCCCGTCGCGAAAACAAGAAACATGTACCATCCCATTCCGTCGTGGGACATTATATGTACCGTCCCGCGTCGATCGAAAAAAAACATATCGTCTCGTCCCGTCGAGGGACAAATACTACACCGTCCCATCCCGTCATGATAACAAACAAATTGATTGTAGTACCGTGCCGTCTGGTCCGTCGAGACATTTTTCACACACCGTCCCGTCCCGTGCGGTCCCGTCTTGTTCAGCCAACTGTCCCGTCCCGTACCGTCCTGTACCGTCCCGTGCGGTCCCGTCCAATCTTGATATATTTCCCCGGCAAACATGTCAAAACAGCCACGTCTTGTGCCGTCTCGATTATTACAAGCCGCGAAAAGCCTTGGTAATATTACAGGTAGTTTTGTTTGCGTATGAAGCTGCCCGTATGAACAATTAATTATGGGTTAAACGAAGCAAAGTTGGAGAATCTTCTATTGGAATAAAATGGTTAGTATTATAGCTGAAATTTATTTGACACTTCGCGTAAATTGTGCAGAAATGAAACGCCGAGGAGTTATTATGTGGTTTGAGGCGTGACTGCTACTCTGTAGTATTGTAACGCAAATATCATGATTGTCTAAAGTTACAAATTTACAACCTGCGAAAAGCGCGTTTGTCATGAGCCGAGAGCCGAGCACGGAGCACCGCATCGAAGAGCCCGAAGAGCTCCGGTATATAATACGGCTCGAAACGAAGTTGCGGGCCGATGTACGTACATTCATGAATAAATGCAAAAGAAACAGGCCTGCGTCGCGGTACTAAACAGTAGTGATACGATGCTTGCTGCCGCCGACTCCTGTCGTTCAATTTCTTTGTCTGTATCATTTTTTTTTATTTGCGCTTCTTGCATACATCTCTCCTGCCAATGGTAAGTTATACACGAGATCACAAATTATACATTAGAAGTACTCTTACCTTCATGTTCACAGCAACATCTTATCCCCCCTCCACACTACTGTGTGTGCCAGGCATTCTTTGTCGCGAGAAGGCTTCGGCGCTCTCTTCTAACGTCGACTGGCGTCTATGACATCACACGTATCATGGTACAAATAAAGTACGTATTTTTGCATATGACTCTTAGATTCTAACGTTTCTCTCTTCCTGGATGGCATATACATACGTGTTTTTCGCTTTTTCCTCTAAATTTTGATGGATTGTATTTTTTTTTCTTTCGTCGGCCGTGTTCTGAAAACATCGATAGCCGTGTCACCCCGTCTACGCGTTGCTTCCCCCCCCGCAACATCAGTAACAATTGTCTCGCAACCACAACACCCACAACTTCGGACTTCGGTTGGCGCAGGCGACCAGGAGACACCTTCCGAGGTAAGCGAAAGAGAGGAGGGGGAGTGGGAAGGGTTGCCTGCGCGCGTGACCCATGAACCAGCCTCGTCTAAGATCATTAAATCAGTTGCCCCATCCAGTACGATCGTGTTACGAGTAGCCAAACAATGGTCGCTTGATTTCTGCTGTATGTAGTCGATAGGAGTATTGAAGAGTATCTATCGTGCTCTGTTCGCGGGAACTTGCCAAATACGACCCAGATAGCCCACCAACCACGGTCGATGTTCCCTCGGGCACCTTTGCTCAGGACTAATCGAGGTGTAATGCGGGCACTTACTACATGGCATGCCCAGAGTTCCACTGTGACTTAAGGAACCCGTCGCGGTAGTTTAGTATCGAAGGATTGCGCTTTCGCTTTGTCTCATGTTCTCGATGCATCCCTCGAGAGAATCTCTCGAACGCCTTGTCCAAAATAATTAACTGGCTGATGATGCGTTATTTCTTGCGGCAGATCCTTCATAAAAAGCCTGTGATTCACGGCATAATATATTATTACATCGTGGAGGAACACTGAGTTCGCACTGATGCGGAAGGTTCTCAATTACGAGATAACTATTGACAGCAGTAGTTGTACATAAGTACTCGTACATATGATATATAGAAGGGTTGAGAGTTGTCGAGAGACTGACTACACTTTGCTTCGAACGTTGATAGCAAAGCTTCATAGACGAGAAGCGACGATGGCTGACCCGCCTGTACGATGCTACATTTTGCTCCGCGCCGACCAATGCGTACACAGCAATACCAACTGGAACTGGAGCACTTACTTGGTACGGATCAAACGAAATAGTAGCAAACCACACACAGCCGGCTCTACGGCTCAAATTTAGTGACTACCAATTTCGTCTGGAATTGTGTGGAACGTTTGATATTGAAATGGAACACCATACCAGTGCTTATATTCATGACCAGAGTGTTTTGTTTTTCACATTTTGACTCGAGAATTCATGTTTTCAATTTTGGACAAGCACGGCAGCGTGCCTTTTAACTTTTAACCCTTTTATAGTACTCCAGTGCACATAGCCATGTATTCGGCTCTAATTCCGGGTAAATTTCCCCCCATGACGGGACGGCAGTCCTAATACAGCTCACAAACCCAATACGACTCGGCGAGATTTGTTCGTACAGCAGTACCTTGAAATACGTGAGATTGTTGCCGGTTTGGATTGCATACTGTCCGAGACTGATGATGCAGATAGATTATGTCCGTAGGGGTATAGACGCACCAAAGCCTTCGGCGCCGCTGTCGCTCACGTTTGAGTTATCGTCAAGCATCTGAGGGATATATCCCAGTATGCCATGACATCGAGACTACGTACGCTTTCACGAGTAAAATAATTATAACGCTGTTTTCAGGATTTCCTCCGAGGTTCGAGCTTTCTGTCTCTTCAGCAACATATAAATAAAACACAATTGAAAGTATGGAGAGGAGATGCACATATATATTTGGTTTTTCGAATTCGAAATTCAAATGGAGACCAAACAATTGGTTGTGCTTTCTCCGCATATTATCTGTCATGGAGACCAAACAATTTGTTGTTATGTTTTCTGATTTGTTTATATCTGTACGACGTAGTTTTCGCCTCCAATCTCTTTTGAGCGCGTTTTAAATTTAGATTTCGTCTATTATTATTGTTGTGGTATCACGTGAAAGCTTTGCGTGTCTATCCTTGTCATAAACCTACTGCGTCCTTTTTGCGAAGTGTATTATTTTTGATAATGACGTGTGTGTGTTCTTCATATCAAACCTTCCTTTCTATTATACCCGTCGACATCCAGCACGCCCAGCAGTGTCCGTGCCGATTCTTCATCCTAAAAAGGTACCAGTTCTGTGGTCACAAAACTGCGACACAGAGATACTACACTCAGTGCAGTAAGCAGGGCAGACAATGCAATGCCCTACCTGATATACGATAGGCAAGACGTACCCTGCTAGCAATCCAGGTGCATGCAAGAGAAAAAAACAGAAGAAAAAAAAAAAAGCGAAAAGGAAAAAAGAATAAAAAGTAAACATACTGAAGCAAATCAACAATCAAGCAACCAATTAAAATACAAGCATGACAAAATAAAAAGAAAGAAAGTGTTGTGCTTCTCCCAGAGCAGGAGATGCGACATCCAATGCAAAAACAAATGAAATGATACGAAATGAAATGGACCGAAAGAAAATAAAAAAAACAGCGCCAACAGAGCAAGACTAAGAACGACAGGAAACGACAGGCAGCCGGAGCACACGTAAAGACCCTCAACTACAAACAGTATCGGCCCGCTCATAAGAAAAGAGCTATAGCCAGAAATCCAGCCTCAAAAATGATTAAAAAAAAATATGAAAGTTCTCAGCCTCGTCTTTGCCTAAGATATTAGAACGTTGACCCCTTCCTGTTGCTGGCCTTGTCCCAAGCCACAATTCGTTGCTGTGCATTCCTAGGGAAACTGTCTTCTCGGGGACCAAACTGTCAATAAGAAAGCGCAGCATAAGAAAGTGTGCTTTCGCGCTAGCCCGGAATAAGAAATTCAGCCTAAGCTCGATTTCATGTTTCTCGTGAGAGGACCGACAATGCTTGTATATTTGTATGATACGGTGTTGGCATACTTTGGGCAGCAGCTTTGTCTTCGAACTCTGGCTGGCTCAGACGACCTTCATACAGCGTGGAGGGTGAACCGGGGGTTTGGGGTGAACCGGGGGTTTTGACTACTCGTAGGCGCCACTCGTATACGGTCGTCCTCGTGTACATGCTTGGCATGATGTTTCGATTTTTCCCATTGGATACATTCGGCGGAGAGTACGTCTCGTAGTGTTTATATTTTTCTACATCAAGCGCTCACGTCGTAGTTCTCGGTTTTTGAATATCGTGTGCCAGGTGCGAGATATCAAAATATCGATACGAGAGTTCTTGTCTTGTGTCACTGACTGACCACATGATTGGTATCTCTCCATGAATGAGGACCGACACTGGGGGTGTTGATGTACAGTAGTAGTTTGAGGTGGGGACCAAACACAACGCATATACCCAACACGTGTTTGTGGCGCGGCCTTCCTTCTCATAAAGTGTGTGTGTTGTCTTCACATTAAAGATTAAAGCCCGTTTTTGTTGATTTATCTTTCGAATTGGGTTGTTGTTATTCTTTTTCTCTGAGATGTGGGAGGGAGTTGCCATTGGTTCGGCATGCTACCGTCGTTACTGACGGTTTCACATGTGCATACCGACACTGCTGTTACTCCATGTAACAGCCCGATTACTCCGCGTAATCGTCCTATTACTCCCTCCCTTGACCCCCTCGACTGAGGCCTACTGTACGATCTCGGACGACCGAGTAACCCAAATGGTCTTCGACCATTCAAACTCCTGACAGTAATTCATAACAGATTAATTAACAGGATGTTGTTACTTCGTAGCAACTCCTTCCCTCTCACCTTCGAAAGAAAAGGGGTGGATGGGCGGGAGAAACTACGGAAAAGGTCTGGTTGATTGACCTTCAATCACCAGGAACGTTTTTGCTCTTGATTACGTAGTTCACTGAACAGCTACAGTCGTACGGGTCCGGCTTGAAATGGCTGTACTTCGTGAACTTGCGAATACTGATTCCATGAGCAATCCTCTCATGGTGTTTGACATGTCCACCTCTTGGACTCCTACCAATGACCTTGGGAATTATGAACGCTTGATCTGCTCAAGCTTGTAAGCGTTTCGTTGCGAATAGTACCTGACCTCATCAGGGGTATATTCTCTCTCATCAATAATAGAATATTTCAACCTCTAAATTTTTCCGTCTCAACAAAACACAGCTTGTTTGTCGTTCTGTTCCAGAATGTCCTTACAAGCCTCCCCTTTTCTACTCAACCACATCAATACACCCTGTCAGTGTCTTGTCCTAATTCCTAATCATAAAGAGGTACAAATTATGTGGTCACATGCTGTGAAACAGAGAAAAAGCAAAACAAAATGAACGCAAATTTATGGGTAAGGCAAGTGAGATGCTAACGTACCGGTTACGAGTACACAACGACACGACGAGCCGTACCAAAAAATACAAACATACAATAGAACACGAAATATGAAATGAGGAAGAATACAAATGACGCATGGAGACAGAAGCGCCCGTAGAAGAAAAGCACACGTGTTTGGTGTATATATCAAATATCAACACACGTCGTATACTAGTTATAGACAATAATACGTAGCACTACACTTATTTCAGTTTCAAGTTTCGTCGAAAGCTAAAGCTTCGTCCCGGGCTTTCAGGGGCCTTCGGGCTCGTCGATCCAAAGCTCACCGCGCTCATTGCCGTACGTTGGCAACAACGTTACGCGCTCATTGACCTACTTTTGCATCGCTTTTTTCATCAATTTCATCAAAACATTTCACTGAGCTGAATTTTCTATAAAAGTATGTACGGTACTCGTAGCGATTTAGCGTAACTTTTGGTGGTTCGACGCGCCTCGTACCACTACTTCCTTTCCCGGTTTTATCGAGCAAACTGCTGTGGAAGACTCTTATCTACTGGTTTTATCCGTTTTAGAAAGAACGGCCGTTTTTCACCCAATAGAAATTTCTCCTATTAATAAACGAGGATTGCCTCGTCTTCGATTAACGCGAAAACAGCCGGAGTATTTACGTGTAATGCATCATACCTGGTACATAATACCCTGGCTGCAACAACTGTTTAGTTGCAACAACACTTTAGTTGAACACGTAAGGGCAAGCTTTCCGTACTTCGTACCCAGGTTTTTTAATTGGTATTATTGGGCGCCTTTGAACACAACATGCCATGCAACCAAGTCAGTTGCACAATGATTCAAATCTGCCTCGCGACTACCATGCGAATCGTGCTTAACCCGTTATAACCCATTCATAACTAAACAAAAAGTCCCACACTGATTCCAAGTTGTTTTTTCCCAAATTCGTGAGACCAGTTCTCAAGGGTTCAAGAACTGGTCCCACGTATTTGGGAACAAGATACTTGCAATTAGTAAGGAATAACTTTTCCAATTCTGAATGGATTTTGTCCAAATATATGTTTATCGGGATTTGCTCATTTTTCCACACAAACGTTTACGGTCATTCAGCCAATCTCCCACAGGCCGTACCAACGTACCAACCGGCTCTACAAGTAGGGTTCCCCAGCAGGGCACTTGTTTCACCCCCCTTTCCGCAGACCACAGAACCTACATCCACGTAGAAACCGTATATACGCACGCTCTCGCGTATCGCCTCCAAGCTAATATTCTTCGTTCCACCTGGTGTACTTTTCCTCGACATGTTGTTATCACATCAGCTGATTACGAAAAAAATAGTGTCTGTGATCACAGGACAGGCTCCAAACCAACACATGACATTATTTTCCTTTTTTTTTTTATCCCATTCATTATCTTCGCCCTTCCTTTCTCTCTCCTTCCTAGTCGTAACTCAGATCCAGGGTCACAAAGTAGGCTCTTCTCCCTCCTCCCCCACTCGTACGGTGCTTGCTTGTTTTTTATCGCGAGAAGATTTGAGCCTTTCTTCCCTCGTCAACTTTCGTCGAATTGACATGCTCCGAACTAATCTCTAGAGTGTGGACAAATACCTCACAGACAAATGATACATAAATTGCGAAGTACAATGCGACGCGAGTCGACGAGGGAAAAAATTACTGAATGAAGTGTTCTCGCGATAAACATCCGTACGTAGTGGGGGCGGAGGGAAATGAGACTATTTTGTGAGAGCAGTACGGTATACCAGGTACATTGAGAGTGCGGTGGTGCTGTGGCACATCGTACACTTTCACCAGACGCGTGCTACGGTAGAGGTAGCACGTTTTGGCTGAATCGTTTTCTGAACGATCGGGCTCCTTAACCCAAAATTCGTCGGACTTTCATTTCTGTGACGAATTCTGTTTCAGCGCATATTTCGGTCATGAGATTTCACATCCGACAGCACTTTTATTTTTCTCCAAAATCATATTTTCGGTGAGGGAAAACGCTCCTCAAGAGAGGAGCTCAGAAACAATATGGTGAACCTCTATCGTAGCATGCGTCACCAAGAGAAAATATAATCAATCTGAAGGACAAACGAGCAAAGTGTCGTACGTACCTCCAGTGCACGGTTTGCCCTAACCTCAGACTACGACAGCATCACAATTGTTCCGCAATGCAGATCCGACATCTACACCTCAACCAAGAAAAACATAAAATCAATGCATAGGAAAAAGGGGAAAACCAAAACTCATCCATCCCATGTAGACAAATTGCAAAAGCGTCCATCCAGTACAAAGGTTCCATGCAACCAAACTTGACGCTTTTTTAATGTTTTTTTTCTTCTTCATCCCATTCATTATCTGGGCCCTTCTTTTCTCCCTGCATCCTAGTTTAGTCACTCAGATCCGGAATCACTAAGTAGGCTCTTACTTCCCCCTGCCTCACACTTACTGACTGTTCGTTGCATTTTTATCGCGAGAAGACTGCTGCAGCCCTTTCTTCCCTCGTCGACTCGCGTTTACTTCCGCCTACCCATGCTATGAAGCCGCTCTCGGCAATTATTGGCTCCTTTTTTGTTTTTGCAAATAAAGTCAAAATGTCACCCACGGTAGGATTCGAACTCGAGTACGAATCAATGCCAATACCAGTACCACTTGAGGCGAACCGCTAGATTCTCCGATAATTTCTACGTCGTATAGTCGATATCCCAAAGATTGAAAAAGGCCACGGAAGGAAGGTGCCTTATTTTCTGACACTGCTACTGGAACGCGGAGCTCATCATATTTCCCGAAACAAAATACACACCACCCCAAGCCTGTTTGGGCACTCGCGAACACCATTTGTATGCGCGAGTCTTGAACTAAGACGTACCTCACTTGCTTACCGTGAACCTCGCCCTTAATAGTACCCTCTCGAACAACCTTGGTGTTTCAGAACACACGTGATACGAAACCGGTGGGCGTCCGCTCGCGGGGCGTCTTTTCCGATATTTTCTCTCAACCAAGTAGTGCAGGCTACCAGCATCGCGAGGGAGTTGCTTCTGACCTTTGGCTCAAAACCGCCTTTGACTACTGTAACTGTGTAAACCAATGCAGGAAATTCTACGTCTAGAGGATTCGACGACGTCACCTTATCTGTTTCCAGTGGAAAGGATCCGGTAAACGATTTTCCCGATGAAGATCCAATGCTATCCTTCCGTTGGACTCGTGGTCCTGAGCTCCACTCTGGCGCTTCTTTCGAGCAACGTGATGGCCGCCACAAGCATGACCTCGGCCGGCTGCATGCAGGAAGCCGTCACGGATGGATTCTGCGACGATTCAAACAACAACGACGAATGCGGTAAGTGGGAGTGCAATTGCGGTAGCCACCGCCTATTATGGGAGCGGGAAGATACTTGGATGTCGCCATGCCAAAATCGTCGAAATAACTTTTTATGGAAGACGTACTGCCCCTAAATCGATTTCCAGCGAATTATCTAGTCACTCGCCTGCCTGGACCTGATACATTAAAACGCCTACGTTTCGCCCACCGTTCATTGAAGATCGAATAAATCGTGAGTGGTTCCCTTCCACTCGGGTATCCCTTCCTCGTATCTAGCGCTCGTCATTTCTCTAACACTGCTAAACGTTTACACCGTACCGAAATTATTTTATTTCCGTCCCATACCAGGGTACGACGGTGGTGATTGCTGCAGCTGTACCTGCGTCAGCGGGGACTTCTCGTGCGACGAAAACCTCTCCTTCAACTGCCTCGACCCCAGTGCCTCTTGCTTCGACGGCGGCAATGTCGATTCTCCGGCCTGTGACATCAATTTCATGTCGGATGGCGACTGTGACTTCATCAACAACACGGACGAATGCGGTGCGTAGTCTTAGTCACGTTGTCTGCACTGTGCAACGAGCACTGCTATATAGCAGCTGCGGTTTTTCTTTTTTGCGGTTAAACGTATTGTATGGGATGTACCCCTGTCGAAGCGCGCACCGAGTGTGGCCGCTTACTCCTAATTTTCGTGGTTGGAGCGAGTTTGGCTCCTAGGTTTATCCTGTAGGCGGGTTAATATGTGACGGGGGTACAACCCTAACAGCATCCCCTTTGCCTGACGCATCCGAGTAGGTTTTCGGCCTTTAAATCATCCCGTTCGCCAGAGCAATAGGCGTACAAACAAGAGTCACAAAGCGGCGCAATACATCCATCGACTATTAATAGTTGTTTGTTGAAAACATTGCGTGATAAGACTTTTGTTTCTAAAATGACTGAAGGCTAAATGATGTTGACGACAAAGTATTGCTGTCACACACTCAAGGTGCCAACATTCGCAACTTTTGTACATTTCCCTGGTGATCATATACCAATACTTACTGCATGAATCAATGCACATAATTTACTGCATGAATCAATGCACACACCTCTAGTATCCATCGTTTACAGCTAGGCCTACTTGGGTATCTAATCCCATTCGCTACCCCCAACTTTCGTCTAAGTGTCGATGACAGCCCAGGCAAAGTGCATAAACTATTGCTGAAAAATTTTCCATGGTGCTCACTTCACGACAAGTTTTGTTGTCACACAATAAGGCTAAACATGGTTTTCACGACAAGCTTTGCTGTCACACACTCAAGGTACCAACATTAGCAACCTTTATTATGTACCATAAAACGATTTTGCTGAAATACTCCATGGTGCTCGCTCAACGCTTAACAGGCTACGATGGTGGCGACTGCTGCGAGTGCACCTGCGTCAGCAGCTCGGACTTCACATGCGGCGACGCCGCGAACGGGGGTTTCGCGTGCGTCGACCCGAGCGCTTCTTGCGTCGACGACGACGACGTCACGACCCTTCCGGAATACGAAACATTTTCCACCTCTGCCACGACCACGACGACCGGATCCTGCCTCCCTAACTTCATCTCTGACGGGGACTGTGACAAGGTCAACAACAACGCGGACTGCGGTGCGTTGCGTTGGTTGATCGAAGAGCCCGCTGGGTTGAATGTGGACTCGCCCCGGCCGGTTTTCTTGATCCGATCGCTGTTCAGGGACAAGGACATTGTCTGCGTACGAGTAGGAGTGTCGTGTTGAGAGACGATGATGTCGATACACCTCCATTCCCAGAGCTTAACTGTGTGGGGCCCAGTGTTATTTTCATGCTGCGGCAAGCTTGCCTCCATAATAGTATGACAGCTCTCCGTAAGTCAGCAGCCCACCGTAAAGCGTGACATCCCTTTCGTGTTTAGCAGCATATTTTGTTTGTGTAGCTGGGTCATACGTTTTCGTCCCTATGGTTCATATTGGGTTTATCTGTAGTAGCATTACTTTTGGGGGGGGGGAAGTAATCCCACGGTAGGCGTACCACTTTTTGGCTCCATATTGTCTGACCGGTTGAGCTCCTCACGTGAGTACCACCGGGTACTATTTTGTTTTTTTCTTGTATGTTTGTCTTGTGACTACCGCATTGAAAGCTTAGTCGGGTTGCGCGAAAGAATGTTTACAAAGTCATAATTCGGGTGAGATATTGAGCTCCTCATGTGAGGAGCTCGGAAAATTCTGCTGCGCCCCTACCGTGGGATAAGTCGGGGCTGAGGTTGAAACCTCCTCGAGTATAAAATGAAAAACCACAAGTATCGAAAAATCGTATATATGTGGTCGTCCTCCCCTGTGCTCTCAGTCTGGTATTGTGCCGAAACCTCCCCCTCACGTCAGTCGACACTCGGCCAAACCCCGTATCAACATCCACAGTGAATCAAAACGCGTTGGTGCTTCTCTTTGCGAATTATATCCCCCGCGATACATGTTGCAGTCGCAGTAGCGGATCCCGGTCGAGCTGACACCGTCGCTAACGAAACACGCCGGTCCCGCGACAGATTACGACGGTGGCGACTGCTGCCAATGCACCTGCGTCAGCACTGTGCTGTTCACCTGCGGCGACGAGAAGGATGGCGGCTTCGCTTGCATCGACCCCCGTGCTGTCTGCGTCGACGATGACGACTTCGGCGACACTTACTACGACGACGACTTCTCCGCCAGCTTCGACTTCGAGCCGGTGTGTTCGGCTGAGTTCATGAGCGACGGGGACTGCGACTCGGCCAACAACAACGAGGAATGCGGTAGGTCGACCTTGTTTCTTCAACCTAGATCGGCGGGTCGTTTAATGTTCGTGTGTGTCTATAAATGATGGCGGTAGAATCTGTACTTTTTTAGTCACTGGTCATACGAGTGAATCAACGCTAATATTGCCCCCCCACTTGTGCTCGGGGGAGGGTTTGGTTATCCCAGCCAATTTGTAGCTGAACCCATTCAGAACTCAAAATCGCGTCCCCATTAATTCCAAAACAATTGTCCCCCAAAACGTGGGACCAGTTCTTGAGGGGTTAACGCGTCCCCAAGACAAATGAATGTATTTTTCATTCTCAACTTACTTGGATTTCGTACACACTCACTATAGGTTATGACGGTGGCGACTGCTGCGAATGCACCTGCGTCAGCACGGGCTCCGTCACCTGCGGGTCTAACGGCTTCGACTGTGTCGACCCTAGCTCGTCGTGCGCTGACAACTATGTCGAGGCCGGCACCAAGACTACCGTTGGCGTGTCTGCCACCGGGTTCGACACACGCCTCGGCCTCGCCAGCGGCGACGTTGGCTGCGGAGTGGACGGGTGCACCCCCGAGCTGACCCGTGACGGAGTAAGTGACGACGTCGACTCGAGGTGGTCCTGCTCACAATCCATATCGACCAATGAGAGAAGGTGCCGGATTACTTACACGTTCGAAGAACCTCAGGACCTCGTCGATGTCAAGGTGGCATTCTGGATGGGCGACGAAGTCTCGCGCAGACTTCAGGTAATTGTTTCGATATAAGGCTGCAGTTTAGCGAGTATCGTACTAAAAAAAAGTCGCTGATAATCAATGTATCACGCGTAAGATGTTCGTACTCCGCCGTTTCATATAGCAGGGACGATGTACAACACGGGCTTCCGTCTAAAACTCCACAGATATATATGTATATAGTTAAAAATGTATTTTGGAGTCCACACGACACTCACGGGCGACGTTCATTCAGGATTTTCAGATCCATGGGTACAGCTTGATATTCCATCCGAATTGCAGAAGTAGCCGTCACTTCCGTTTGGTATCGTCCGTTCGCTTGCCACACAGTTTGTTACCTGAACGTTGTTTTATTTAAGCGTTGAGCTGCACCTACCATGAAAAACGTTTTTGAGCTTGCGCACACTTACTTACGTGTATTGAGGAAACCAGACATGAAATATGACCACGCCCCATGTGGGCGTACTCAACGCTCAGTTTGTTGAGCGTGGTTGCAGCTGCAAACCATATCGTCATACGTTGTTCACCACACAGCGATGACGGAAGTTCCGCGCGCCGCTCAATCATGTGAGCTTCACTGCATGCTGATTTCCACTACTTTCTGTTTGGCTCCAACTCAGGTCCAAATCAACGACGAAGTCTACGGTACCGTCGATTCACAGCCCGGATCGACGTTCACCACGCTCGGCATTGAGGCGACCGGGGTAACCAGTTTGTCCTTCAGGCCCAATGGCCTCGACGTCTCTGATTTCATCGACATTGCCGAGGTTAGTATAAAGTGCTCCCCATCCACGCGAGACCACCCACCTCTTAGGCTTTGTGTATGGACGCGTGCTACGCTAGACGTAGCAATTTTTGGCTCAATCGTTTTCTGAACGATCAGGCTCCTCAACCCAACATCGTCGAACTGTGATTCATGTGATGCAAAACGTTTTAGACTATACTTCGGTCATATTTTCCTCATCGGGTAGCACTTTTGTTTTCCTCCAAAAAGTTTTTTTCGGTGAGGTAGGAAGCTCCTTAAGTGAGGAGCTCAGAAAAAAACATGCTTTATCTCTATCGTAGCATGCGTCTATGTTTAGCTATCGCGAGGTACACTCTTGCACCATGGTGTTCAAAACCTGTGGGCATCTTGGCGTGCGTTGGCATGTGTAGCGACGCGTTCTACATCAGAGGGAGCACTATTTCGCTGAAATTGCTTCTCAGGTATAGGGCTCCTTAACCCAAGTCGTTGGAGTCTCGTGCTTGTGTTGCGGTATTTTTCATTTTATATTGTAGCCTATGGCATTGTTCATCGAGTACGTAAGCGCTTATATTTTCCTCCGAAATCAGGTTTTGACTACTGCAGGTATAGAGGTATAGAGCTCCTCAAGTGGCCACCCTCAGAAAAATTCCTGTATGCAGGTGCACCTCTACCGTGTCATGCATGCGTCTTGTGGAACATTTTTCTTAGCCTTCGGTTAGGGTGTACCTCCATCCTTTTGGTTCTAGAGGTCAGCCATGCAGCCCTTACCGCCGCAATAGTTGGTGTACACAACGGAAACCATGTTCTCCGTGCCAGACTGCTGTATCGTCCTATCAATGTTCTCCTTCAGCAACTCTGCCATGCGTACAACGCCTGTTTGATATAGAGCGCGGACGGTTGAACGCCGGCAGGAAGAAATCCTAGCGACAATTGCGCACTCGTGACCAGCTAGTTAGGACAGTCACTATCGCCAAGCATGTGGCCATACCGCCCCCCCCACCGACGGATTTGGGGACACCGTACTTGCAACACATTCTTAGATCGGAGCGCTTGGCGATAGTGACTGTCCTAAGGGCCCGAATTAACGAGTATAAAATAAATTCAATTTTGTTAAAAAACAAAATTCAAATTCGCTTTGCATTGGTCAGCAACACGCGCACCAGCACCAAATATGATGCCCCAAGATCCTAATCTTTGGTGCTGGTGCGTGTGTTGACCAATGAAAAGCGGATTTGAATATTTTTTATTTCCAAATTGATTTTTTTCTTCTTCGTTAAAACGGGCCCTATAACTAGCTAGTGAAACTGCCAAATTCCCGGCCTTAGGAAATAGGGAAGTGTTGAAAATGTGGCCATACTGTCACGGGGGACCTTAGGAAATAGGGGACCTACGGTAACACCCAAACAACTATGCTTCCATGTTTTCACTGATAATACTTGGGACGCATGCTACGATAGAGGTGCACTATGTTTTTTTCTGAGCTCCTAAGGGCCCGTTTTAACGAAGAAAAAAAAAATCAATTTGGATTTTTTTTAATTCAAATCCGCTTTTCATTGGTCAACACACGCACCAGCACCAAAGATTAGGATCTTGGGGCATAAAATTTGGTGCTGGTGCGTGTGTTGACCAATGAAAAGCGATTTTTTATTTTTATTTTTCCAAATTGAATTTATTTTATACTCGTTAAAACGGGCCCTAACTTGAGGTGCTCCATACCACTCTGAAAAAACGGGTTTGGAGGAATATAAAAGTGCTGCCGGATGCGAAATCTCATGACCGAAGTATACTCTGAAACATTCTTCGTCATAACAATGGAAGTCCGACGAAGTTGGGTTAAGGAGCCCGATCGTTCAGAAAACGATTCAGCCAAAACGTGCTACCTCTACCGTAGCACGCGTCTTGGTCCTTTTCACTAGATGGTCGCCCGTAGTAGCTTGTTTTCGCTTGCACTTCCTTCATGTGTCTTTTTTTTTATTTTCAACCTACGCCGACATTCTCGCTCCTTTCGCATTTCGTTGTTTTTTCAGGTGCTCTTCATGGTGGAGGCGTAAACACGAACTTCTTCGACTTGGTGATACCCACGATAATTATCGTCGCATCTGGCTGGTTCAAGGCCCCAGCGTACACGAGGCTCGAGCGTTTTCTCCCCTGCACGGTGTTAACATCGTCCCATTTATTTAGCTGGCGTGCTTATGCCATCACCTAATAAAATATAGGCGGGACGTGAAACTTTTGACCAGAGACGGATGGACGGCCTTCATTACTGAATTTACCAGTTTCCGTGTTGGATACGGTAGCGAGGATCGCCGACGAAGGGCGGTGTGTACTCAAATGCGCAATGTACTAGGTTTAGTGTGAGAGCTATTAAAGTTGTGTACTACGTAGATCTACTGTGACGTGCTAAAGTTGTGGTGTATGCGACTCCCAATCTACCGGTTTGTGACTTAACTTGTCCACAAAGTTTCAAAGCGTGAGACGCACTGCTCCTAGGTGGTTCGTGTTTATGCAAGCCATTCAATTTTAGGGGTTGTAGGCAAGATGGGTTGGCCCTTGAAAGCTGTGAGGGACCAGCCGTGTGTGAACCGCGTAGGAAAACGTGGATGTATGATACGCAGCACCAGAACCCTAGGTGCGCTGTGTGGTTTATTTTTGCCGCTTTCAAGATCCCGGGTTTAATAGATATTCCCACTAATCGTACACCAATACTCGATTGCTGCAACATCAATGTCCCACCTCTGCTTTCAATGTTGGCGAGTTTGGTTTCTGTTTTGATTGGAAGAGGGGATATATATGACGGTGGTTGGTGTTGAATTTCAGGATATGACGTGTACTCGCGCATCTGTTTTAGTTGTTGCAAGAAAGGATATGACAGTAGTAGTGTTTTGTTGAATTTCAGGATATGAACGGATATGACAGTAATTGTTTGTGTTGAATTTCAGGATATGACGTACTCGTGCATCTCTAGTTGTGTATAGTATTGGCGTGGTGAACTTGTTTTTGTTTTATCCATCAGTGTATGATATGATGTCTCCTTGGCTGTCTTGGGGTTGAATTGATGCCTTACGAAGCGAGAGGCATGCGTTAGGGCATTTTGTTTGGACCGCGTCTACAGTCAATATGA
The DNA here is from genome assembly GCA_008828725.1 of Saccharina japonica. Taxonomy (NCBI): domain Eukaryota; class Phaeophyceae; order Laminariales; family Laminariaceae; genus Saccharina; species Saccharina japonica. Next base: position 205,587 of record MEHQ01002773.1, read on the forward strand.
AACATAAATACCAATTGGGACAAGGCCAAGCAATCGATAAGAACCAGTCGGTTCCGTCGGCGAACGTGCCACTAAGGTTTTTTGGAGGGGCGCATTGTGCACTCTTCTCTCCAGGAGTTAGACACTAAATAAGGCTTTCTTCAGGGGGTGATCCTTTCATGATATCCAAGAGTTTGTAGTGCTTTGATTTCACCTTTTGCGAATGAATATGCTCCCACCCACTAGGATGTCCCATACAAAAGCTCTACAGGATGGCCCATCACCTGTGCTCGAATCGGGGCCTGGGTTCGAAAGCTGTCGAGGTGCCCTTACTCATGCAAATACATGCGAGAAAGCGGCATCCTTTTCTTCCCCTTCGCATAAATCACCACGCGTTCTGACGCGCAACGGACTAGCGGTGTCTCTGCACTGGACGCGATCGGTGCGGGCTCTAGTTCCCGCCAGCCCAAACAATACGTTCATCATGTGGTGTTACCTTATTCATGCTGAATCTTGGCCGATGTAACGCCCCGCCAAGGACTTAACCCCTTAATAACTGGTCCCACGAATTTGGGAACAAACTTACTGGAATTCGTGTGGGACATTTTTTCAGTTCTGAATGGGTTAACCGCCGTCCGAACGACAACAATAATCGAGAGGAAAGTCGATGAAACGTTGTACGAGTCCAACCAAATGTAGAAAACTGCCACGCGGTCTGGGTAATTTAATGTGTAGTTGCATTCTCTGTATTTGACGCACACGTTTGGTAGTTTGAGTCGGAGCTCGGTTCGTGAACTTGAGCCCTTTACTCTGAGGACAGTCTGAACGATCAGGCGCATGACGACAGCCAGCGCTAACTCTGGGATCGCATCCAAACTGATTACCATAATATAATGTGCGATGGGTGCTTATTTCGGGGGGCTGTCACGCCAACACCAATGCCGAACAACCAATCACCACCAAGCTCGTACGTCCTCAACAGAAAACGACCTTGTCTATCCAAAGTTTACGTGCTCAATAGCCCTCACTAATATGTCTGATGGTCTGTCTATCGCCGCTAGATACATAACCGACAAGCGTCCAGTCCCCACCAACTCCCGCAGCAAATGGTACCTTACACGGTTGTGCTTGAACTAGTCGATGTGATCAATGGGTGTCGACCAAGTCTATGACCCCTTTGGTGTTTATGTGATCAGCACGGCACTACTTGCCCACCCCAGACTGGGCATCAGCAAAGCCAACATCATGATCACGTACTACATGGCTTCATTCACGCTGACGCACGCTACGTACGGTAGAGATGCACCTGCATACAGGCCATTTTCTGAGGGTGGTTGGTCGCTTGAGGAGCTCTATCCCTCACCCAAAACCTCATTTGGGAGGAAAATAAAAGTGTGCTCGTACCCGTTGGAGGCTTTCCAATTCCCAAAGTGTAAACTAAAAAGTACTGCAACACCATGATGAAGGGCCGACGGTGTTGTGTTAAAAGGGCCTGAATTCACGAGTTGAGTATAAAGTAAATTCAATTTGGAAAAAAAAAAAAAATCAAATTCGCCTTTCATTGGTCAACACACGCATCAGCACCAAATATTATGCCCCAAGATCCTAATCTTTGGTGCTGGTGCGTGTGTTGACCAATGAAAAGCGGATTTGAATATATGTTTTTTTCCAAATTGATTTGTTTTCTTCTTCGTCAAAACGGGCCCTAAGGAGACCCGTCATCCAGAAAACGTTTCTGCCGAAAAAAGGTATACCTCTACCTCTCCTATCGTAGGACGCGTCCGCTGTCGATCATACGTACGTACCCCGCCCCTGTGGTGGAGAGGGCGGCGCACTTCGTTCTGCGTCCTGGCAAACCACGAGACAGGAAGTGTACCCCCGCAACAGGCAGGCCCACCACAGATTACACGTCTATCGTCGGTCTTACGGGGGGGGTGTCGTCCACATCGACGTATATTACGTCTCCAACTCATTTCCCTGATGCATGTGCTATAGTCAGATCCCAATATGCCGTCTTCCTATTTCGGGGGACCATAGTAAATAGGACCTGCGGCACACACTAAAACCTATATATTTATATATTTTTACTAACAAAATTTGGTCCTGTTTACTATGGTCCTCCGTAATAGCGTATACCTTCGTTAGGGCCATGCGAAAACAACGCACTCGCCCTTCTTGCGTTGCCGGTATCCCGCATCGTCGGATTCGTAGTCCACACCATACTCCCCACCATTTCGTGATAGCTCTCGTCCACCACAGGACCCTCGTCATCTACGTGCCCTATTAGATCCAAGGACGGAAGACGCGATGGTGATAGTGTTTTGTTATACCGAACGTTCGACAACATTTTGAATGTTCGGAATAACGCGTGCTACGGTAGAGGTATCATTGTTTGGCTGAATCAGTTTCTGAACGATCGGGCTCCGTAACCCAAACTTTTCGGACTTTCGTTTCTGGACGAATAATATTTCAGAGGATACTTCGGTCATGAGATCTCTCATCCGGCACCACTGTTGTTTTCATCCAAAATCATTTTGTTTTGTGAGGTATGACGCTCCATAAGTTAGGAGCTCAGGAAAAATACGGCGCACCTCTATCTTTGCATGCGTCGAATGAGTCGTTTGTCCTAAATTCAACCATGGGCGCTCCGTCTTGGAATCAGTGCGCCTGTATCGCGTAACCTGACCAAGAGTTTTCGTGCGTTATCTCTTGTTGGGGCCTGCGATGTCATCGACGTGCACAACCAATATCGTTACAACGTCGCCACCCACAATCATTCTCAGCAGTATTGCGTGGAAAAAGTCAAATAATGTAGATCCGTGACGATTCCACCCAATACTGCTGAGACCCACACTCTACCCAATGCCGACGGCAGTAGGTCTTCCCACGAGCGAACACTATGCTTCGACCCATCAAGACAAGTGTTGAGTCGGACTTCCTTACCCGACAATCTCTCGGTCTTAGGTGGAAATCTCGATCGTATTTCGGGATCAAACTCGGACTGAATGTAGGTCTGCCAAACAACACCCCAAGTGACTCAAATCCCAGATAGGCCTGTACGACAGCAGTGCTTCTACGATTCGGCCAGGCGTGATTAATGCAAGATGGAAAAACATATGGATGTGATGAACCCCTGCTGCAGCCCATATATAGCGATCTTGCCCTAGCTCTGACAATCCTTTCTTGCTCGTCGACCTTCCACGTCAAGAGTCACATGTTCAGTCCACACTATCACTACCCGCGGCAACTTCGGAAATACCAGCGAACTTTCAACACCTGTCTCTAGTCCATCAACACCTGTCTCTAGTCCATCAAACGCTCGAACCCCTTATCGGACACGCCTCGGAGCACGACGTCGTCTCCAGATACGCCTCCCTGACAAGGCATTCCGCCAACCTATTACGGAGGACCATAGTAAATAGAACCAAATATTGTTAGTAAAAACAGGTAAAATATATAGGTATTTGTGTATACCGCAGGTCCTATTTACTATGCTCCCCCGTAATTGTCGGTTCACCGCCTGCCGTTTGCGCCGCGCCTTTAGCGGATGACAGTATGCGGCCTCCATCTCAAGGTCCGATCGCGTGAATCACCCCCCCCCCCGCAGCCGGCCTTTCTTTTCGCGCCTTCTTCTGCACTGCTGTCGTACTTCCCTTCCGAGTCTTTTCACCATCGCCAGGATTCTGACACGTGCGCTCCAAGTTGGCGCGCACTAGTCCGGGTCGTGGTGGTGGGGATCGTGGGAATAACGCCAGCGGGTGATGCATCGCTCCAATCAAAACACGAATATTCGCTGACGATTGGCAGCTTGCCGTCGGTAGATCGTTTAGGAATACGTCTCCAGCTTTAAATGTTTCGTACATTGGCATCATCGGATGAACTCTTCTCTCCACATGCTAAGTTCCTCTCTCTCTCTGGGCGAGGAATTACTGTCTTCAACACCGGCATTGGAATCGTCGAAGTGGAAGCATCAGCACCTGGCTCGCCTGGCTCAGGATCGTCTCCCAGCTCCATTCCCCCTCCCTTCTCCAGCATATATCCGGCAGCGGTGGTTACGCAGTTCTTGCACAACGCGTCGACTCCCGGGGCACGCTGGTCACCTCTACCACCTTGTTGTCTCTGCGCGAGCATCAGGCAAAGTGCCGCTTGGGTGGTCGATATCCAGTCCGAGGTAGAAACATAAACTAATGCGTTCTACGATCGAGGTGTCTCATGTTTGGCCAATAGGTTTCTCATTGGTGGGACTTGTGGACTGAGAAACTACCCAACATCGTTTGTTTGAAGAAACATTTCCGTGTCAAACCAAGGCCATGAATTTCTCGCCGGGTTGAACTTACTGTTTTTTTTAAAGCCAAGTTTTGGGTGAGATGTAGAGCACCTCATGCGACGAGCCTCAGAAAGTTTCCAGGTGCATCCCTAACGTAGACAGCATGCGTTGAAACATCTCTCCTCTCTGAGAAACGGACTTCGACGAACGCCTCTAAACGACAATATGGTGGTTGAATAATCGCGTTCGTCGAGGCACACGAAGACGTCTTACCTCGTTTCAATCGACAACTTGGTCCCGAAGTTGCGAGTGGTCGAGAAAATGCTCATTATCGCAGTGCGCACCGCTTCCGCCCACGGGGGATATATATATATATATAGTCGCAGGCAGTTAGGCGCGGGGAAAGCATGATAGGCACTTCGATGGATACGGCGAGTCCCGCGTTCTAGATGGCACGTAGCGTTCCGTAAACAATGCCGTTGTGCCTTGGACCGTCGGATTTAAGTCGTATTTGCTGATTTCCAAACTTTTGGCACACTTCTCAGTATTCACAATCGAAGATATCACCCTCATTTTCAGATCAGTCGCTCGCTACCTTCGAGGGTACTCCGGCGGTGTGTCGCGTCAGTCAAACCCTTGCAAAAGCGTCCGCGGAATTCAACTTATGCTCCAAGGTAATACACCAAAGCCGATAATCCTGTTGTAGCTGACAGGATTTGTTTTCAACGGTGTACAAGCTATAGTTTCTCTCTCGGTATCCGTTTGTGGTAACAGAACCGAGCTCGTAATGTGAGGAGACCCCCCCCCTCCCCCACCTAGCGATAGCATGGGCCATCAGCGACATCGACGCGAGCATACCGCAGCGGTAGAGATAGAGAGGAGGGCGTCCCTCATTGACACCCAGACGCCACCGAAAAGATGGCCGCCGCAACCCCGGCCGTACCCTTCTCCAAATTGATATTCACCCGCCGTCGACAATGTCTGTCGCCAGCGCGTGTACGTCTTTCGAAATAAGCGGCTGGGGCTACAGCTGTGGCCAGAGCGCTTGCGCCCACAACTGGCAGGAGTGCGTCTACTCCTACGCCTGACACAATGACCCCCCCCCCCCTTGCGGTCTTACGAGTACCCAACGTGCTCCGTCCCGGCATTGTAGGGATGCGAGGGTCTATGGTCATACGACTACGAACGACCCTTGCGTCTTACGAGTAGACACATGAAATGTATATAAAGGTTAGGTTGGTGTCAGTTGGGCTCGACGATGTTGAACCCGCCTCTAGCTGCGTGAGAAAGATAAAGAGGGTATCGTTTCTATATTTTGCTGTATAGTCACCAAGGTTGGCGGAGGTAGACAATCTTGCGGGGTCTAAAGAACCTTAAATCCGATCAAGGGGGGTGATCGTATCACGTAGTGTGTATATGGTGAGGCACTCACGAGGCAGGCTTGTGGTATACCCATTCCTGTCTCTGGAAGTGGCCACACCAGAAAGGAAATCAGCCCATTGGAGGTTGTCATCCATATGCAAGTCCGCCTCTTGCTTACTAGGATGCACCTCACCCTTCATGCGACTAGAGATAGCACTTTTTGTCTGAAAAGAGACGCGTGCTACGGTAGAGGTAGCACTTTTTGGCTGAATCGGTTTCTGAACGATCGGGATCCTTAACCCAAATTCGTCGGACTTTCATCTTTGTGGCGTATAATGTTTCAAGTATACTTCGGTCATGATATTTCTCACCCGGAAGCACTTTTCATTTCCTCCAAAATCCTTTTTTCGGTGAGGTATGACGCTCCTTAAGTGAGGGGCTCAGAGAAAACACGGTGAACCCCTATCGTAGCATGCAGGGGCGTCCAGAAAAAAGAGAAAACGACACACCACACCCNGGGGAAAGCATGATAGGCACTTCGATGGGTACGGCAAGTCCCGCGTTCTAGATGGCACATAGCGTTCCCTAAACAAAGCCGCTGTGCCTTGGACCGTCGGATTTAAAAGTCGTATTTGCTGATTTCCAAACTTTTGGCACAATTCTTAGTATTCACAATCGAAGATATCACCCTCATTTTCAGATCAGATCAGTCGCTCGCTACCTTCGAGGGTACTCCGGCGGTGTGTCGCGTCAGTCAAACCCTTGCAAAAGCGTCCGCGGAATTCAACTTATGCTCCAAGGTAATACACCAAAGCCGATAATCCTGTTGTAGCTGACAGGATTTGTTTTCAACGGTGTACAAGCTATAGTTTCTCTCTCGGTATCCGTTTGTGGTAACAGAACCGAGCTCGTAATGTGAGGAGACCCCCCCCCTCCCCCACCTAGCTAACGATAGCATGGGCCATCAGCGACATCGACGCGAGCATACCGCAGCAGTAGAGATAGAGAGGAGGGCGTCCCTCATTGACACCCAGACGCCACCGAAAACATGGCCGCCGCGACTACGGCCGTACCCTCCTCCAAATTGATATTCACCCGCCGTCGACAATGTCTGTCGCCAGCGCGTGTACGTCTTTCGAAAGGAGCGGCTGGGGCTATGGCTGTGGCCAGAGCGCTTGCGCCCACAACTGGCACGAGGGCGTCTACTCCTACGCCTGACATAATTACACCCCTTGCGTCTTACGAGTGTAAAGTTGCAGATTTTTTGTTCTTTTTTTTCCTTCGAATTTGCCAGGCTTTCGTCTTACAAGTTATAGAGGTGTGGGAGGGGGTTGTGAAGCACAGTATCTTCGATCCATTTCTCAGAATTTTCTGGGTGGATTTTGTACCCTCCTGATTTCTATGCATCTGCATATACTGCCCTTCAGGGTGGGCTTGTGTCATGGTATTCATGGTATCCCCGTTTCCCCTCTATTGTTGAGGTGGCGTGTTTCTGATGAAACGCGCATCGAGCAAATAATATTTGCTCCCCCTGGTGCTCAGAAGTCTTTCGGTACCAGACAGCGTGATAATAAAATAAGACATCAAACATCAAACTGTGAGTAACTGAGTTGCGTCTCGTCTCAAACCTGCACGGTAGTCGGGCTTGCCCCATACCGCATTTGTAGCTACGTACCTAACCTCCCCAGGGATCCAATACGTTAATATATACATATGAAAATATATATATATATATATGAAGGTTAGGTTGGTGTCAGTTGGTCTCGACGATGTTGAACCCGCCTCTAGCTGCGTGAGGAAGATAAAGAGGGTATCGTTTCTATATTTTGCTGTATAGTCACCACGGTTGGCAGAGTTAGACATTTCGCGCGGGGTCTAAAGAACCTTAAATCCGATCAAGGGGGGTGATCGTATCACGTAGTGTGTATATGGTGAGGCACTCACGAGGCAGGCTTGTGGTATACCCATTCCTGCCTCTGGAAGTGGCCACACCAGAAAGGAAGTCAGCCCATTGGAGGTTGTCATCCATATGCAAGTCCGCTTCTTGCTTACTAGGATGCACCTCACCCTTCATGCGACTAGAGATAGCACTTTTTGTCTGAAATGAGACGCGTGCTACAGTAGAGGTAGCACTTTTTGACTGAATCGTTTTCTGAACGAGCGAGATCCTTAACCCAAATTCGTCGGACTTCCATTTTTGTGGCGTATAATATTTCAAGTATACTTCGGTCATGATATTTCTCATCCGACAGCACTTTTCATTTCCTCCAAAAACTTGTTTCGGTGAGGTATGACGCTCCTTCAGTGAGGAGACCAGAAAAAACACGGTGAACCTCTATCATCGTAGCATGCGTTATGAAATTTAGCCAAAATCGGCGGACTTTGATCATTATTTTGTTGCAATCTTGTTCCTTGTATGCTTCGGCCATGGCATTGTCAATCGGATAGCACTTTTAGTTTCCTCCCTTAATGATCACGTTGGGGTGAGGTGTAGAGCTCTTTAAGTGACCACCCTTAGAAGGCAAAAACATGGTGCATCCCTATCGTAGCATGCGTCAAACACCTGACGGCGCTTCGCGCTTGATGCAAGCAATGTCTGCCTGGTTGGTGGAACACACAACTAGCTCCGTGCTGGCTTTGTACGGATGCGAGAGCCTATGGCCATACAATCACAGCCATGCGCGACACGAGTACTCCCCCCCCCCCGCGATATCTAACACTCAGACGTCGACATTTGCTACCCGGACAAGACAGTTGGGAGCAGGCTGGGACACAATTTCGGGTAACTATGTTTTGTTGGATGTGCGTGAACTCTAGCAGGCCACCCACCTCCTGAATGCTGTCGATAACGACATCGCCCCGACTTGCGCCTACCCCGCCGAATGGTTATTGAGCTACTTCCCCAGAGAAAGCGTCGTTTTTCACGATGGATTCAAACCATCGTCGAAAGTAACCCGTATCAATAAGGAGCGCGTACTAAAAGGCAAAAAGAGAAGATAATTGGATCGGTCATTTACGACATATGGCTCGCGTTGAATAGCTCGTGCATGAAAACCTATCAAGCGCGATAAACTTTGACGAAGTGGGGTCGGAAACGGCCGTCGTTGTAGACGTGGCATACAACAGAGCTATGGTGTCCCGAAAGGAGCAAGGCAGGCGGGTGCCGGGGTTGCGGGTGATACCCGTAGGGATAGTAAAAAAACGCAACACTTTACATATGCATCACGACATAACGTTCGAGCACCGCGACGGGGGTGAAAAGAGGTTCGAGATTGCGACGACTTATCCTTCACCGTAGGCTCTGCCCGGCGTGATGGACAATTATAGTGTACAGAAATCTCCTTAATCGAGTTTCAAGTTCGGAGATCCTTCAAACACTCGCAATCAAAAAGTGAAAGTAAAATCGTGTCTGGAAAATGAAAGTATACCCGACGGAGTGACGACTTTATGATACGTGGTGTATGTAATACATACGTGTTGAGCCCCCGTAGCGTTCCCGTAGAATTACGTTCGCAGTTCGGGCGACAGGGTAATCTGAGGGAGTTGGCCGTGATACCAAAGGTGCAGCATGCCCAACGAAACATCACAAAAACATCATCCACAAATCTGTAGTCGAGAGACAGAGCGGTCGGGCACTTCACACTAACGTTGAACGCAGAGCGAGTCGTACTCAGTTGGCCGGAAATATTAAAAGTGCGACCAGGGACGGTGGAGGCGTAAACGACCCCACATTCGAGTTAGTTTGGATGGATGGATTTGATGGCGTCTCGAGAATTTCGAACCCCGGCCCCCGTTTTAGAACAGATGGTGGGTTACATCCTCTAGACCTAGTTGGGGGATCCCAGCGTGTGTTGGGGTTACTTTTCGTTGGTTACACTACGTTGTTCCGGCAACTCTGATTATGGAGACAAAGGGTCCGCTTCCATACGATCCCTCAGCCACCACCTATCCCTGAATACTTCTCCGAAAAATGCACCACGTCCCGGGCACATCCTCGACGCGATCCCCGTCTACGCCCGTTGGTCCACATCGCGTGTCCTGACCTGCTCCCGCGTGAACAATAATATTATACACTTGGCGTTACTTGTGGACGGGATATTCTGTGTGTTTAAGCACCCGGACGTATGGCCGGATTCGTGAACTGCCAACCCTAATATCGCCGAAATCTTCCTAAGATCGCCGAAATCTTCCATTGTGCCGTACGATAGAGTGGTGGCGGTACTACTACTGTAGTATGTTTAACCAGGGCATTCAGCACCATAAACTTTGGGGCCCTGGCAAGCAGCTCAGAAGCAAAAAACAGACCGGTCTAGACAAGCAAAAACCGGTGATATTTCATATTTGTCAGCTTTCCCTGCATCAAACACAGACTAAGATTGGAACGCAACATAATTGAAACAGTAGAAACGTACGAGGTATGGGTATACGAAAATCGAAATATCTACTGAAATGGGAAGCCTGCAAACAGGCAATAGACCACAGAGCGGAGCACCTGGAGCTCTGGTGCTGTATCGTACATCTTATTTTGCCTACGTACGTGGTACACACTCGGCTGGTCCTTCCTAGCTTCTGAATACTCAACACAAACCAGGAACTCTAAACGCCTTGAAACTACTCCCTCATGGTGCCTACATTCTCCAACATTTACGGCCTGTTAACCACATATCATGTTTGTGAGCACAACGCCGTCACGATGTCACTGCAGTTAACACACGTTGACGAGACTGTAACTTTGGATGTCGTTACGTAGTGACGCCTTTACTGTAGCTATCACACTATACCTAGTACACACCTTTAAGAGCTCTCAAATTAAATCGAGTACATTTACTACAGGCTACCTTCCGTCATCGACCTACGCTCCCAACCTCCCACACTCCCACTAGATTATATAAGTCTACTCCCACACGGACCGTCACAGGTTTCGACTTTTGTTCCCTGGCGTTTCGTATTATGTGAGGTATACGCACTCCGCTTAACACATGCTAACGTAGAGGCACACTCCTATTTTCCAAGGCCCGTCATCTATTACTCGCACACGACCTAACCTTGAAAAAAAACAAAATGTCAACAAGATGATAAACCCCAAGACCTAAGAGGAAAACCCGAAAGGGTTTCGAATATAACGACATTACAACGATACTGGATGGTCCCTCGGTTATAGGCAGCCCCTCCATCAGAAATAAATTAAAAAAACTCAAAACGTCCTGCATGTATCGCAACGCGTGTTACGTCGAGTACACCAAAAGCAGTACGGCATCAGCACCATGTCGGGGTTCAAAAAGTCGAACTCACGCGCTACGCTCAGAACAACATGTCTGCCTTGGGCGTTAACCTCTAAGAGGTCGGTGCTTTCTTGAGGCTGGCCCCCACATTTCCATCGATGCACGACGGGCTCGGGTCGACGCAGTTGAAGCCGTTTTGGCCGCAGGTGAAGGCGTCGGTGCTGACGCAGGAGCATTCGCAGCAATCGCCACCGTCAAAATCTAACACGAGGACGCGATAAACATTAGAGCTTGAAGGCGTTAGTGATAGCCGGACACATGGAGGAAGAGGACGCGATAAACATTAGAGCTTGAAGGCGTTAGTGATAGCCGGACACATGGAGGATGTACACCCACCCACCCACCCACTCACAAACCTTGGGGGAATCAGTGTGCGACCGATCGCACGGTGTAAACATTCAGCGGGTACATGAACTAGTCGAGACGCATTCAGATGTGGGTGCGCTGTGAAGGGTCATACCGAGAGCACATCGCCCAACCAAAAATACGGGGAAACAGCAGTCTAGCCAATCGCGCGGCGTACACTCAAAACTAGTGACAAGTTTCGTCCTCGACTACTGCCACCAGTATTCATATGGAAACATTTCGATCGAAGCCAATAATGAGAGGCGAGCTTAACGCCCACTTGCAAACCCGGTCGATACACCCTGGGTACGCAGCGAATAGGAGGGGTCAAAACCTCGACCCTAAGTCAATCAAGCCTACCACGCTTACCAGTAATATAAGTATCGTTTGTATATTAACATTCGATCGAAATGGTCATTATATTTTAGGCCAAAGTGGTGAACAATTGAACGACAGGATTGCCTTGAACCTGTGTCCAGGACACGGTGAGTGTCGAACATAACCGAAACAAAGGTGTGCGCTGCTAAAGGAGGGCGCGCGTATTTCGTGTGTGGCTGGAAATGTGGAAGCAGTTCGCAGTGGATACATGTATCAACCTAAATCAAAAACAAAGCATAGTACTTCGGATTATCAGCATGGCAAAAATAAGACGAAACGACATACGTACTGGTATTATGCAGCAGACAAACTTCTATCGTACTTGATGCCTGCAGGAACGGGAAACTATTTAAAACAAAAAAGGCTCCACCCGCCGATCTGGGGGGTTAATTTAATACGGCAATACACAACTTCGACCACCCACCGCATTCCTCGTTGTTGTTGGCCGAGTCGCAGTCGCCGTCCGAGATAAAATCATCGATGCACGGCTGGAACTCGAAGCTGGCGGAGAAGTCGTCGTCGTAGTCAAAGTAGAAGTCGTCTGCACCGGGAGTGAAGTCGTCGTCGTTGACACAAGGAGCGCTGGGGTCGACGCACGCGAAACCGCCGTGGTTTTCGTCGCCGCACTCGAAAATCCTGGTGCTGACGCAGGTGCATTCGCAGCAGTCGCCACCGTCGTAGTCTGAAGCAAGAAGCGAACGCGGTCAGTCGAAACATTAGCGTCGTCGACGGCCGGTGCGCTGTTTGCAGCCGGAATAGCTAAACTTTGAACGACTCGGAACGCCCACAAGGTGGCCAGAAGGGGATTCGCGCTCACGGTCGACGAACAAGATACAACATTATTTCCGAGTGAGTTTGGGTTTGACAGCAGTAGAGGGTGAAGTCAGAGCTGTCAGTTTCCCTATAGACTTGGGAAGGCATGTGCGAGCAGCGAGGGGAGGGAAGGAGAAATCGCACCTGTGGGAATACGTGTGACAAAAATGGTGTAGACGTAACAGATAAGGGTTAAATGCCTAGAAGCAAGATGTACGGTACAGGGCATCTGTTCAATAGAAAGAAACAGCGGTGCTAGCGCTGATATCTCAGTTGGTGGTGGGAGTATTTCATGAAAGCTGGAATACGGTTTCTGCATCGTATATACAAACTTATCTGAGGTGTACGATTTGTTAAAAAAAACGTCTAAAATTGGAGTTACATGTTTACCTGAGGCGTGTTCCCTCTCTACTAGTAGATCTCCAACGCCTATTCGCGGACCACGAACGTGATTTTGGCTTGATCATATCATGATAATACCAAAAAAATACAACAACATATATATCCGAGTAAAGTAACGGCCATTGAAAAACAAAACGAAACCCCACACAAGCACGCACCGCACTCCTCGTTGTTGTTGACCATGTCGCAGTCACCATCCGATGCCACTTCAGGGATGCACACCGGGCTAGTCGTCGAGAAGGTTTCGGTGGTCGGAAGGGTGGTGGCGTCGTCATCATCTACACAGGGCGCGGTCGGGTCAAGGCAGGTGAACCCGCCGTGGCTCCCATCCCCGCACGTAAAGTTATCGGTGCTGACGCAGGTGCATTCGCAGCAGTCACCCCCGTCGTAACCTGTTTGCGGATTCGTTGTGTTACTTCCTTGAGAGTAAATAATCTTACCGAGGCGCCGTAGATGTGACAGAAACGTACATCGCCGAGGGAGAGGAGGGGGGGGTACCCCGAGAACGCCTACGCGTCATGGTATCCTCTGCTCAATTTTGGCACATGCTTAGATGTAGTGTCCGGTTGGGTGTTTGTCATACTGAAAACAAAAAAGCGCGTTGATATTCGCGCCGCAGTTTCTGGCAGGGATCGCGTCTAACGTGCCGCAATAACAGAGACACGGTTGACCGCACACATCAAAGGCTGATCAAGGGTTTTTTGTCCGTATCGTATTTCCACCAGGTATTCGTACGTATGATAGCTGTTTACAATAACGTTGGAACGGAACAGCGAGTGGATCGGTCAGTCGATAGGTGCATGGTACGGTAGAGGTGCGCCATGTTGCTTTTTCAGGGAGGTCCCTTGAGGAGCTGAATACCTCTCACCCAAGAACTGCCTTTCGAGCGAAACAAAGGTGCTGCCCAGTGATCAATGCCATGGCCAAACTATGCAACGAGAAATATATTTACACAAAGACCGACGATTCTGGCTGAAGGATCCCGACCATTCAGAGAAAACCCGTCCAGCCAAAAAGCGCTACCTCTATCGCAGCACGAGTCGATGTTAAGTCGATATACATATATTACAACACGGCGGACATCACCAACACAACGCACCGCACTCCTCGATGTTGTTGGCCAAGTCGCAATCGCCGTCCGATACGAAGCTGTCGACGCAGCCTCCGGTACTGGTGGTGGTGGAGGTGGTGGTGGTCGTTCCTGTGAAGTCTTCAGTGCTCGGAAGGGTGGTGACGTCGTCGTCATCGACGCACGGAGCGCTGGGGTCGAGGCACGAGTATCCACCGTGCGAGCCATCGCCGCAGGTGAAGTCGCCGGTGCTGACGCAGGTGCACTCGCAGCAGTCGCCACCGTCGTAATCTGTGGCGGGCTGGACGTGTTAGTCTAGCCGGTGACACACATATGATGAATGAGGTAGCATGCCAAGATAGAGGTGCAGAAATGTGTTTCCGATATTTATCCCAGAGCAATGTAAAGCCGGTGCTGTTATCCCGGACTAGGAATTTTGGCAAAGGGTTAACGTGAAAACACCAACAACAAATCTCCTCAAGCCGGGCATTCCCACCACACTGGAGATAGTACATGGTCGGGTATTCGTCAATAACTCAAACCTCGAGGAGGTGAGATACTTGTGCCGCATTTCCTGACTGGGACCATGTCGAACGACGTTTCTTAGCGCGCACATGAAAATGGTTGACCGCGGCGCACAGCCCAGCCCAGCCCGGCTAGAGCTTGAAAGGCATTTCGATGCATTCTACGATGATAGTGGTGCACCTGCATCCAGGACAGTTTATGAGGCTCCTTGCTTGAGGAGCTGACGCGTGGTACGATAGAGGTGGCACTTTCGGGCTGAAAACGTTTCTGATCGATAGGGGGCTCCTTAACCCATCAAGAACTGGTCCCCCGTTTTTGGGGACAAAATACTTGGAATTAGTGTGGGATGGATTTTTCAGTTCTGAATGGGTTATAACCCAAAATCGTCTGGCTTTTACTCTTGCGCTGAAAATATGTTAAAAAAGACCGACGATTTGAGGTTAAGGAGCCCTGTTTTTCAGGGAAAAAAAAAACAGCGTAAAAGTGCTACCTCTATCTTAGCACGCGTCTTTCGAATAAACTTGGGGTCACGAGGTTTTTCATCGGGCATCACTATCGTATTCCTACTGCAGGGATAGAGGCATGGAGCTCCTCAAGTGAGGACGCTTCAGAAACAGTCCTGTATGCAGGTGCACCTCTATCGTAGCATGCGTCAGCTCTAGTTACTAATAGTAAGTTGAAAACTGATTCAGGAAAAAAATAAAAGTGCGCTATACCCGGTGAACAATCCCACGACCTACAGTAAGTATACACTGAACCAGTCAGAACTGAAAAATATGTCTCACACTAATTCCAAGTAGTTTGTCCCCAAATTCGTGGGACCAGGTCTTAAGGGGTTTAAGGAGCGCGAGCATGCAAAAACCATTTCAGCCAAAAAAAAAACGGTACAACAAAACCAGTACCTCCATTGTAGCACGCGTATTTCGTCATAATCGTGTCTCCGTAAGATGAGCACCCGAAACATTGTCGCAACCGAATTGCGAAGCGATCGGTAAGGCGGACTTGATGCATGCTACGATTGAGTTTCACCCTTGTTTTTCCTTGAGTTCCTCATTTGAGGAGCTACATACGACACCGAAAAATAGATTTCGGATAAAAAAACGAAAGTGCTACCCGATGGACGATCCCACGACCTACAGTAAGGATACTGCGAAAAAAATCGCAAACCCAATAATGATCAAAGTCTGACGATTTCGGGTTAAGGAGCTCGATCGTTCAGAAACAAAATCAGCCAAACCCTGCCACCTCTATCGTAGCACGCGTCACTCCGAGCAAGTAGACTTTTGCAACGGCCATTAGGATAACGCGACACTCACCGCAGTCCTCGTTGTTGTTGTCCAGGTCACAATCGCCGTCCGATATGAAGTTGTCGAGGCAGAATCCAGTGGTGGTTCCGGTGAAGGTGGTGGTGGTGCCGGTGGTCGACCCCGAGTCCGAGAAGGTTTCCGTGGTCGGGAGGGTGGTGACGTCGTCATCGTCGACGCACGGAGCGCTTGGGTCGAGGCACGAGTATCCTCCGTGCGAGCCGTCGCCGCAGGAGAACTCCCCGGTGCTGAGACAGGTGCATGCGCAGCAATCGCCACCGTCGTACCCTGTTGCAACAACGCGCGTGAGAGTAGGGCACAGCAGCAGGTGCATATGACAAGGAGGCCCGGAACTCACGAGTAAACACGCTCAACACGACTCAACATTGATTAACTCAGACGTAGGCCCCGAGACCACGCCCAAACAAGCTCTCAAACACGACTTTAACTTATAGCTCAGACGAGGAGTTCAGGCACAGCAGTGCAAGGGTAGAGGCGCAAGAGTGCGTTTTCAACATTCGTGACCAGGTCCTAAATTTTCGCGGATTGGGGCAAGTTACAATAAGGTACGTATCGTGACGCAATGCACTATAGGTGATAAATCATTGAACCGGGTACTTTTTGTACATGGCGTGCCCAGTAGAGGACACCTGCCCTATTGGTTTATACCGCGGTTGGACTCTGACATCTTCTGTTGTTGCTGCCGCGAGTGAAGCGGGATGTCTCCACGCACTGACGGACGCATGCTCGGTAGCGGTAGAGCATGTTTTGGCTGGAACTACTCCTGAATGATAGGGCTCACAACTTAACCGAGTCAGGGATACGCGTGCTACGATAGAGGTGGCAGGTTTTGGCTGATTTTGTTTCTGAATGATCGAGCTCCTTAACCCAAAATCGTCAGACTTTGATCATTATTTTGTTGCGATATTTTTCGCAGTATACTTAGGTTCTGGGATCGTCCATCGGGTAACACTTTTCGTTTTCTCCGAATCCATTTTTTGGTGTCGTATGGAGCTTCTCAATTGAGGAGCTCAGAAAATAACAGGGTGAAACTCTATCGTAGCATGCATCCAGAACTGAAAACAAATATTAATGTTCCACTTAATTCGAAGTAGTTTGTCCCCACATTCGTGCGACCAGTTTTTAAGGGGTTATGATCTAAACACGTCGGAATTTTCATTTTCGTGTTGCAATACTTTTGTTTTAGACGTAGGCCTTAGGAGTCAGTGTGAACCACCACATTAATCGACGATATTTTTAAGCCTTTGCCTGAACCTCAATTTGATGCTGGAGAGCACAAACCGTGGACACACGTTACGGTAGAGGTGGCAATTTAGAAGGGAGGCGGGGGGCGGACCGATTGTTGCGTGACCCCTGAATGGTTGTAGTACTCGTAGTACACAGTACGCGACAGCACCTGAGAATTTGTCAGTTAAACCTTTCAGGCTCGACTTTCAGACGAAAAACAGAACATGGCCCATTTTGTGCTGAAACTAGTGTAGGAAACAACCTGCCATACATGAGCATTCCAGCCTGGCTAGAAATAAGAGATTCTTAACTACTGTTGTTGTATACTGTACCGGTACGTTTTAGGGTAAAAACTGGTGTAGGCGAAATAATCTCCTCCTTGTTCCCCCAGCTTGATTGCTGCCATTAAGTGGTTAGAAGCGCAAAATTGTCGATATCGGCTCAGAAAATGGTAAGTTAGTATTTTGTTTTTCTGAGACAATCAAACTGTCGTGTAGGAACCACGACACAAGTACCAGGTAGTGGATTGTTGCATTTCATGAGACATGCGGGAACTTGAAGCCACCAGCTATTACTGATGAGCTGTAACTGTTTGGTTTGGGGCAGATGCACCAATAGCATAGCAATGAGAAATAAACGGAAACCTCGTACGAGTAGTCGTAGTCTAAACACAAAAAACAAAGATGCAACGGAAAACAGCCTGGTGATAAGTTATGCTTGGCGGCCATGGATGCCTTGCTCAAAAGCCACAACAACTGATCAAGAGCCTTGAAATCGAGTGTCGGTCCCTGTGCCGTGTAGTAGAAACACTACGTGCACATCGGGTCTTTCGTGGGGGGGCAGGGTTTGGGCGTGTGGTTGATCTCGTTATGGATCAACAACAGAGATCGGTCACTCTCGCCCTGGCGATGTCTGCGACAAGATGACGGTTCAAGGGATGTGCAGCTAGAGACAAGAAAAACGTGTGATTTGGTCGGTTATTTTCATGATGCAACACCAACATGTGTCACATGATGGTCATATAACTGGAGCGCGTGGTGTTTTGCCGCGGTTGTCTGGGGAGCCCGCTCTTGGAATCGGCCGCAGTCGTCCGTAAATTATCGATTGTTTGCTCAATATACCGGTGTCATACACGCAATGAACAAGGGCCTCTTCGTTTGGAAACCCGTAGCTCGATATATCACCGAACACAGATCGAACGAGGAAACACGCCACTTGAATGCAACACTTGCTTTTAACGCTATAGTGTCCCCCTAGTTTAAACGGTATCCTACTCGCTTGTGGATCTCTGTGCCCCACTCAACAACACATCTTGGTGTGTATAACGTATATACTACAGCAGTAAGCCGGACAAACGATCACACGCATTATAATTTAGGTTTTAGCAAGTGTTTCATAAACAACCGTGTACAGCAGTCCAATTCCGATCCAGCGACACCCTGGGCATACAATCAGTTCACGAGTCCTTTCAGTGGCTACTTATTTGGCAGCTCACAGTACAAGCCTCTACCGTACGAGGGCTATAACCAAATCGCGATGACATGTCACCCACCGCATTCTTCCGTGTTGTTGGGGAGGTCGCAGTCACCATCGGAGAAGAAATCAGGTATGCAGGCCGAAGAAAAGCTGGTCTCTTCGCCGACGCAGGGGGCTGTGGGGTCGATACAATTGAAGCCGATGTTTTCGCCACAGTCGTAGTAGGCGCCGCTGACGCAGGTACAGCTGCAGCAGTCACCCCCGTCGAACCCTGACAAAGGAACATGGAAAAAATATACGCATACATATGCATGGCCAGGGCGACGATAGACGGTGTGAGGGGACGGACCCGTGCTCTCGTACGGTAGAGGGGTAGGATCCAATGATGTTGAGAAGCTCCTATCATAGCGATGCAGGCTACGACGACGACGCTCGTCAGTCGAGAAGCTTTAACACTCCCCGCAAAAAAAAAGATTGTTCGACAAACCAACAAGTGCAACGCAGTGATCAGCCCCGAAGCCTACGTACGTTGTTCGCGGATATTATTATGTCAAAACGCTGATGGTACTACTACGGGCATGACGCATGCTACGATAGAGGCGCACCATGTTTTATCTGTGCTCCTCACTTAAGGAGCGTCGTGTCACCTCACCGAACAAATAATTTAGAGGAGAACAAAAGTGCTGCCGGATGAGAAATCTCATGACCGAAGTATACTCTGAAACATTATTCGTCACAAAAATGAAAATCCGACGAATTTGGGTTAAGGAGCCCGATCGGTCAGAAAACGATTCATCCAAAAAGTGCTACCCCTACCGTAGCAAGCGTCGTCATATCTGGGTAAGATGCCGGGCCGCCAGGAACAATTTTTAGCGAAACCGTTCCGCCGTTCTCGTATCGTTTGAGAAGCTCTAGAGTAACCGACCGTGAGGACATAGACACGCTACGTATGTGCGGCGAATGGAAAAATATACGTGGGCTACGTACCCAACGAGAGTCGTCTGACGCTTGCGACGACGGAGGCGCTCATAGCGTTAAAAAAACACACACACACACACACACCGAGGGTGGTCGATTTTTGTTTTTCGACATCTCACAAGGGTGCACAAGAAAAAAAGTTATCGACACCACACACCCCCCCCCCCCTATATTGGAGGGAAGAAACCGGACCGTTGTGATCCCAGAAAACAATAAGTCAAGTTTTTTTTAATTGTCCCCCCCCCCACCCCCCCCCGACCAGCGAAAAAAAAATAGGGGGGGGTTACTAAAACCAAGTGAAAAAAAAGAAAATAAGGATATTTTTTTCCATTTTCTTATTTCTTCATGTGATCACAACGGTTGCAACGGTTTGTTTTTCATTCGACCTCTGGGGTGTGTGGTGTCGTTTTCTCTTTTTTTTGTGCACCCTTGCGTAGTACGGTATATATATATGTGCACTATTTAATACTCGTACAGTAGATATCTTCGTACAAAATTTGCGTATCGTGTTCGTCGTAGACTATTTTTGTCATGCTTTTATTTGGTTGCTTGATTATTGATTTGCTTCAGTATATTTACTTTTTATTATTTTTTCTTTTCGCTTTTTTCTTTTTTCTGGACGCCCCTGCACACACACACACTGCTAGGCCGGACTTCTCAATACAATGCCGCCGTTGGCACGCCATTTTGCCATACTTTATTTCCGTGGTAGACCTATGCTTTGGGATTATTCATCCCGTTGCATTTTGTTCGTCATTTTTTAAAAATAAGTTTTCGGGCGAGGTACAGAGCTTCAATACTATAATCAAGTGATAATCATAGCCCCAGAAAGTGTTAGAACTTAAGTCTCCCGTGGCTATAGCGTCTGAAGGAAGAACTATCCGCTGCTACGCTAGTTTACGCCAAAATGTACCAAGGCATCAGTTACCAAACAGACGATGCATAGGGTGAAGTTACACGTCGGATTGCAAGTTATTAAGTGGCTCCTCCGACCAGTAGTTCAGGACTTTCCTGCTGTACGTATAATAGCACAGCTCGTTGTTACCGAGTGTCGCCAACTATGAATAGCAGTCAAACCCATTTATTGACATGAGTACGATGGAGGGTACTGGGACCTATTGGACTTTTCGCTTTCGCGGATTCGCGCTCAACTGAACAACATAAGGAACTCGTGAACGGTTAAGTTAGATGGCTGAAGGCACAGCGAGGAACTTTTCATCAATACCGTCCATACGTAGATGTACTTTTTAACTGAAATTATGTTTTCTCCAGTCAACCTTCTCGGGCTATGACTGTCTCTATCATTTGGAAGTGCATAGCATGTATAACCCTCGCGTTACGGTTGCCACATTCCACTAGGCTGCGAAAAGTACCATAATAAGACGCATGATACGATGGAGTTGTGCACCTATGCGTACCGGACCCGATGAACAACTCCCATGGTTCAAGTCTAAAACGAAAAATATTTGGAACACAAGAATTACAGACCGACGATTCTTGGTGAACCTCTTTCAGGGAAAACAGTACCTCGATCGCAGCAAAGGCGTGCTGCGGTAGAGGTGCACCTCCTTTTATTTTCTGGGGCTCCTGACTTGAGGAGCTCAATGCTCGTACCGAAACTGACTTTGCCAAATATGGGAAGTGCAACTCGATGAACCATCCCGTGGCCCTGTTATACAACAACAGATACCAATGCCGAACAAGAATAACCTTCCGATGATGTTGGGTTAAAGAGTCCCGTCGTTCAGAAAAATGTTTACCCAAAAGGTACTACAGTACCTCTATCGTAGCACGGCGGGTCAGCAAGCGTCTCCAACCTACCGCATGCCTCGTTGTTGTTCGTGTCGTCGCAGAATCCGTCCGCGTTGAATTCCACCGTACAGACGGAGGTGGTTGTGCTTGCGAGAACGTCACTCGAAAGAAGCGCCAGCGCGGCGCTCAGAAAGGCCAGGCCGACGGAGGGGTTGCGTTGGACCTTCATCGAGAGGCGTGGGTTTAGACGCTGGTCGAGAGGCGACGTCTTTTTGACACCCGCGCGATGTTGGTGGTGGCCTGCGCGTTTGTTCATGGGAAAAAAGCAAAATGCAGGAAAACGTTTTCGAAGAGTTGAAGGTGTCAGAACGATGTCCCCTTTTGAGGTGTCGTTGGCTTGCCTGGACTTTTCAAATGTGCAGTCAAAGAGTGGTTTGCGGAATACATGACTGCCAGAAAAAAAACATTTTCCGATATAATCCGGTTGCGTTATGGTTCCCATTGGCAGCAACAGAGGAAAAGCAGCATTCCAACGTATGAACACAGCCCTGGCCAAGCGTGAGAACGACATAGACTGCAAGTATAAGACCACCTGGCTCCATTTACCATTCAAGTCTTTGGAGCCTAGGGAGCAAAAGACGTTTTAAAGTGTCTCGTTCCTAGCTGGGCGCACACATAAATTTTAGATATGCTCGCAAAGAGAAGTAGGAAACAGAGACGCTTTAAAGGCTAACTTATTCATGTTTTTCTGAAAGATTAATAGGTTAGCCCTCGAAACGCCTCTGCCTCTTGAGTTCTCAGAAACACCCGTACGTTAGATGGTGGGGGGAAAATATAAAAATATGAATATATCAGCCTTCAAACCGTCTCTGAGTTCTGCTTCTCTTTGTCAGCATCAATCTCATTCCGGCCAACTATCCATCATTAAGAATCTTCAAATCATCGTTTGCTTCGCTACGTTGGCTTCAAGCACCTCAGTGCTAACATGATAAACACCGAAACTTAACTGAGGCCGAGCAAAGTTACCGTAGGCCAGATTCAACATTTCGCTAGTGAACTCAATCAAGCTATTGGAAAGTACCAAGGGGGGAGCGGGGGGGTAGACACCTGAGACAACGACGAATTTAGGGAGTTTCAGAGTCAGTAAAAATCAAGGCCTACGAGAGGAGTTTTTTTTATAATGAAGTGAACGAAGAATAAAAACTGTATAACTAACACGTTCAAGGGATGGCCTCAGCGACGGTAAAACGGAGCCGTGAACGACAACAGGCTGGACAAATCCTAATGAAGGTAGAGGTGCGCCATTTTTTTTTTGAGGTTCCCCGCTTGAGGGTCTCTACATGCCTCAGCGAAAACTCAATCGTAAGACAAATACAAAGTTCAACCAGATGAACTATTCAATGGCATACTGTAGCTAGCTTTGGTGTCCTTTGAAGGTGAAAAGCAATGGTTTATATACGTTTTTGAATTATTTAATAGTGTATACTGTGGTTAATCTACGCAAAACCGACATTGAAATAAACAAATGATGGCCTTCGGAAGATTTATTAGTGAGCTCCGTCATTCAGAAAGTATTTTTTAGCAATAGAGTACTACCCCTGTCGTAGCATGTGTCGCTCGTGGTCTACACTTCCAGCAATCCCAGAGTCGACAGATGGGCAAAAACAAAAAAGATGAACGATATTCATATTTTATTCAGAACGAACCCAAAGCTTGCAGCATACCTCGACATATAGTACCAAAACCAACGCCGTGCCACATAAAAAAACTCATCGTATAACGCTGAACAACATGAACAGGAACAGAAACCCGCCCAGTCGGTGTATCTCACAGACACAGCGCACACGGCCCGGGCACGACTAACAAGTCAGAAAAAAACACGGTTCACGGAAAGGCCGGCGCGGTGTGAAAAACTACATATAGGTTCGACTCGCATTTCGAAACCCGGACGAAGTACTTGCCTGGTACAATATATTCGGGTTGTTTTGCGCTACCTGCGCGCGAGACTAACCTGGTACGTGTGAGCAGCTTTAGGAGTGTTTCATGGAGCTGTGAGGTGGCTTGACGGCGTGGAAAATTGTCAAAAGGGGGGCGAGGGTAGGCCCAGTTTTGATACGTAGCTGATTTGCAAAGTTACCCAATGCATAAATAATAGGTGTTTCAAGTCGAGTGACAAACGCGTTAGGTCAGGTACAATGGCGCATATAGCTCCCGCCAACAGCCGCAAACAACTGACAGGAGTGCTCATAAACAGGTGGAAACTAAATAACTAGCCAGCGGCGTGTAGTCGCAACCATTTAACCCATTCAGAATTGAAAAAAATGTCGCACACTAATTCCAAGTAGTTTGTCCCCATATTCGTGGGACCAGTTCTCAAGGGGTTAACAGCCGCCCTGGTTACATTCAACGTGTGCGGAAAAAAAAGTAGTCTCGCGCCTCTTAAACCAAACTATCTGCTGTTTCCAGCTTTCTAGGAGCTGTCTCAAACCACATCCCAGACGTCCCAGACGGACGTGCAGCATGCGAAGCTACAATTTCTGCCCGCCGATCACGGACGACGTTGCTCATGTCACACCACACACAGAGGGTGGTGCACTACTTCGCGGCTTGTGCTGCTGCTGTTGTGGCGTGTGGGCATGCCGTCCGAAACATCGGGGTGTTTCCGAACCTGTTTTCGTTTTTTCGTGGATTGTTCTTCGATATGTCACATTTTTTTTCTTTTCTTTTTCACAGCAGCAGCAGCAGCAGCAGCGGCAGCACCGACCACGAGCCACACAGCAAGTGTAGAATCGCTCGCCCGCCCTTTCAGGAAAAGTTTCAGAAGAGCCTGCCTGCAAGAAACGGCTGGTTGAACTTAATTTATTAGCTGGCACCTGTGGTCCGCGGCATATACCTGCTACCTACGGTTGCTGTATCGCAACAAGACGTTACTATGCGCCCGCCCGACAACCCTACGAGTTTGTTACACCGATTGATGTTTGCCATACGCACATATGCTGGCTCATATATAGGAAACCTCTGTTAGCGCCTGGCACCTTCCGAGACACCACCCGATTCTCCCCATTCCCAGACACATGCTACGATGGAGGTAGCACGTTTTGAATATTCCTTTCTGAAAGAAGGGCCTTAACCCTTTTAGAACTGCAGTCCCGTTTTGGGAACAAGTTACTTACAATTAGAGTGGGTTGTCCCCAAAACGGGACTGCAGTCCTAAAGGGGTTAACCCATTCAGAACTGAAAAAAAATATCCCACATTAATATCAAGGTTTTCCCCAAATATGCTGGACCAGTTCTCAACCGGTCCCCCGTTTTTGAGGACAACTTACTTGGAATTAGTGTAGGTTACAAAATTGCAGTTCTGAATGGGTTAAGGTTAACCCCTTAAAAACTGGTCCCACGATTTTGGGCACAAACTACTTGGAATTAGTGTGGGATTTTCATTTTTCAGTTCTGAATGGGTTAAGAACAGGTCACCCGTTTTTGGGGGACAAACTACTTGGAATTAGCGCTGGATATGTTTTTCAAGTTCGAGGCACAAACTACTTGGAATTAGTGTGGGACATGCTTTTCAGTTCTGAATGGGTTAATAACTGGTCCCCCGTTTTTTGGGGACAAATTGCTTGGAATTACGTAGTGCGGGATATATGTTTTTCAGTTCCGAATGGGTTATTACAACCCAAAATCGTCCGCCATTTATTCTTGTGTTGAACTATTTTTGATTTTTTACTTGGGCGACGGGATTGTATACATAATATATATAGGAGAGCTGTTGTTATTTAATTTTTTAATATACGAGTATATAACTTTTATTTTCCTGACCAAAATCAGTTTTTGGGCGAGGTAATGAGCGCTCCTCAAGTGACCACGCTCAGAAAAAAAAACAAGGTGAACCTCTACCGTATGTAGCATGAAAAATATTTGCTGTGAGTAAAGGTATACGCGGCTTGCATCTTCATCGCGATAAAGGCTCGGCACTTGTTTTGCCTCTAGTTGACTCACTTGACATTGTGCCGTTCTCGGCAGGGCAGCACGGAGTTCGTACCGTTTCAGAAGAAACAACCTGGCACGGATAGTGGCTCGCGCACCCATGACACAAAACGTGTAAATATCCCCTTTTCTGTTTCCCATTCCATTTATGATCTTCACCCCTATTTTCTCTCTCTTTTTGTAATTGCTGTAACTCAGATCCAGGCTAATAAAGTAACCTCTGGTAGGTTCTCTTTTCCTCCCTCCCCACTACGCTACGTGCCTTGCTTTTTTATCGCGAAAATCATTCTTCAGCCCTTTCTTCCCTCGTCGACTCGCATCGAATTACACGCCTCTACCCCCGACCCCACCAGGCGTTCTCAGCAGATGATTCTGTGATTTTTTTTTCATTTTTTCAAATAAACGCAAGAATTAGATCCACGTGAGACTCGAGCCCCGGGAACAACTCTTAGTAGCATTCGATGGTACCACGATTACCCGATTTAGGACTGCAGTCCCTTTTTGGGGACAAAGCACTATAATCATGAGTAATTTGTCCCCAAAACGGGACTCCAGTCCTATAAGGGTTCCATCGGGGCGACCGATTTTACAGCAGTACATCAAGAGTGGTATTCGAGGTTGCCCACATACCAGTAAAAATATGTTTTCGTCCCATTTAGTATCTCCGCCCTTCTGTTATCTCTCTCCCTCTTCAGTCGTAACTCAGATCCGCGGTCACTATACAAAACCCTCCCCACTACGGTACGTGCCTTGCAATGTTATCGCGAGAACGATTTCAGTACTTCTCCCCTCTCGTCGACTAGCGTCGAATTCCGCCTACAACCCATGCTACGAAGGCGCTCTCAGCAATTGGTCCCTTTTTTTTATTTTTTGCGAACAGAAACAAAATATCTCATCACGGCGGTGGGATGCGAATTCAGGCACCAATGATGTATCACGGGGGGCCATAGTGAATACGCCTACGGTACACACAACAATCCAAGGGTATGTTAGGTAAGGTACGTACTTAGGTATACCCGGGTAAAATACCCGGGTATGTACCTCACCTAACCACTTAGGTACGTTAGGTACGGACCCCGATACCTTACGTAAGTGTTGGGTACGGTAGGTACGGACCTCGATACCTGACCTAAGTTTTAGGTACGATAGGTACGCCGCTCGATACCTTACCCGGGTACGGGTATACACGTTTTACCTCTTTTTATAAAAACTACATTTGGTCCTATTGACTGCTGTGGTTCCCGGTAAAAGTAGCATTTCAAGCCAACCACCATACAGGGTAAGCACTTGCTTGCTTCGCCCGTGAAGCAGCTCTCTGTTTCTCTTGAGAGCGTACATAATTCTACAGCCTCAGATTGTGTCCCCCTCATACGGGATGTACACCCTACATGAGGATATATAAAACCCGTAAGTACGCGCGATCGAAGTATTACACTCAGCTAGCAAATATGAGCTTCGACGAAATCCTCGAGCTCACAGCTGTTGTTTTTTTAATTTTTTTAATATCATGGCAGCGCTTCTGGCCCCCTTGCGTCATTTATTTGCATTATTCCGTCTCATCTCAGAGTTCATTTTTGTGCATGGCTTGTTGTATCGTTGTGTCGTCATACCGGGTGCGTTTGCATCACACTTGCTTGCTTGAACACGTCGTTTCGCGGTTGTTTTGTTTTGGTTTTTCTCTGCCTAATAAAAGCAGTCTGTGATCACATAATTTGTACGTACGAGTACAAATCTCTCTAGGATTAGGAATCAGGACCGACACTGGGTTAAGTAATGGCGTCGGATAGGAAGAACGGTTTTACGTGAAGTTGTACGCATACACTCGTGCGTAAACATAGCAGATAGGCGACAGTACAGGCCACCTACTAAGAAACAGGAAATATGGTTCAGGCTGGATATCTTATTTGAGACAGCGTGCTTTCCACACTAATTTCAAGATAACGACTCCATCATTTCTTGTTTTCCTCTTAATCTCAGCCTGGCTTTCTTAGTAGTCTGTTTCTCATTACGCGTAGGTGTCCTGTACTCTGTATCGGGGCGTACGTACCTATATACGAGCATCAAGTTTGGTTACATTTTTCGTGCGAAATATTTTTGCCTAAGCTTTTCTCTCTCTCCCCCGTATTAATACACTACCGGCCCTCTCATGAGACGGTGCCCCACAAGAAACTCAGTCTAAAAACATTACGGGGGAAATATGAATGTCGACAGCTACTATACTGAAGTTAGTGTGGGACACACCCCTTTCTCAAATAAGAAAGTCAGCTAAAGCCCGATTTATGGTTTCTTATGAGCGGGCCGGTACTCTATAGTCTGTAGTACACCAGTAGTCGTCGTAAATCAAATCAGGGGTCACACATAGCAGCCCCCCCGTACTCTATTGTTCGTGCTTGGATTGTTATCGCGAGACAACTTCTGCTATTTCTTCCCTCGTCGACCTGCTTGGAAATTCGCAGCGTATCATTTACGTACGTAGCGGTAGAGCACAGAGGGCTGCAGTCCTCTGCCAGTAGTTTATCATATGGTGGGCAAAAAAGAAGGTAGCAGGTGGGCGGGACCTCTCTCAGCAATAGGAGCCAAACAATTTGTGCGGACCTTGATGGCGCCGTAAAATGCATAGGGCCGATTCAACTGCATTATCGAAATCTACGTGGAATATATTTGGCATGAATTGTTTGGCCGTGCTTCAGCAAAGTTTAGCTTTTTTCCGAACAGAGACGCCCGAGGGTACGCAGACATATTTCAAACCATTAAAAAAGTGGTATCATTATTACTGATGGTATTTAATATGTAAAATATGATGGTTTCGGTACCACGATTGTTTATTTACAAGGAGGATAGACACGAAAACGGGTTCCACGTTTGAATGTGATATACCTGGTATACAAACAACGAAAAAACCAGAAACAAGGAGGTGGAACATTGAACGAAGGAAATCTGGAGTTTGTGGAGAGGCACACTGAATTGGTGACTGGCGTGCTTGATTGAGCGTTGAGAGGGGATGGATGCGAATGAGGGTCAACATGTTGGGAGGATGCAGTGAGTGGTTGCACTGGAAGCGCAGAGGAGGCCGGGAAGGGTTGAAGTAGACAGGAAGAGTACCATCTACAGCAGTGGTACGGGGCTTCAGTCGTGGCTGTGGGCGAGCAAGGGTTTGGCACTGGGTGGGGGTTCGGCGAGTTGAAAGAATTTTCGTGTATAGCCCGCTCGGAAGAGACAAAAGCATGGAACCCACTTATGAATTGCAAAGTATTTTTTATTTTCTCTTGTTTTATTTCTATCCCATTTATCCCTTATAGGACAGGAGTCCGTTTTGGGGAAACATTACTTAGAATTAGAGTGGTTTGTCCCCAAAATGGGACTGCAGTTCTAAAAGGGTTAATATCTTCCCCCTTCTTTTCACTCTGGCTTTTGAGTCGTAACTCAGGTCCGGCGTCACATATTAATAGTAGGCCTTTCTCCCCCCTCCCCACTCCGCTACGTGCTTTTGCATTTTGATCGCAAGATGGTTTTAGCTTTTTCTTCCATCGTTGACTCGCTCGCGTCGAAACGTGTCTATACTTACGCTATAATTGGCGCTCTCGACAGCAGTTGTGTCATTTAACCCTTTTAGAACTGCAGTCCCGTTTTGGGGACAAATTACTTAGAATTAGAGTGATTTGTCCCCAAAACGGGACTGCAGTTGAAAATCTTCAAACGAAGAGTCGAACCCTCGACCTTAACCTTAGCGAGGCGTGCTACGATAGAGGTATAAGGTATACCTTATTTTGGCTAAAATCATTTCTGGATGACGGGGCTCCTAACCCCCATTCAGAACTGAAAAACTTACCCCACACTAATTCCAAGTAGTTTGTCACCAAAAAACGGGGGACCGGTTCTTAAGGGGTTATAACCCACAACCGCCGGAATTGAAATTTTGTGTCGCGCTGGTTATTGTTTTATACTTAACCCTTACGTATAGGACAGGAGTCCCGTTTTGGGGATAAATTACTTAGAATTAGAGTAGTGTGTCCCCAAAACGGGACTGCAGTTCTAAAAGAGTTAGGGCCACGGGGTTGTCCATCGGGTATGTATACTCGTATAGCACTTTTGTTTTCGTCCAAAACACAGGTTTCGGTTAAGGCACAGAGGTTGAGGCACAGAGCGCCTCAAGTGATTTCCCTCGGAAGAAATACCGAGCACCTCTACCGCCGTAGCATGCGTCTAACTATTAATAGCAGTCTTAACAAAGTAGTCTTCGTGGTTAACTGATGGATTTGGCATTAACCCCTTAAGAACCGGTCCCCCGGTTTTGGGGACAAACTACTTGGAATTAGTGCGGTTTAAGTTTTGCAGTTCTGAAGGGGTTAAGATTAACCCATTCGGAACTGAAAACACTATTCCCCACTTATTCCGAGTATTTTTCCCCAAATACGCGGGACCAGTTCTTAAGGGAACCGCCGGAATAAAAATTTTGTGTCGCGCTGGTTTTTGTTTTATACTTGTTTCCACGGGGTTTTAGCACTTATGTTTTCGTCCAAAACACAGGTTTTACTTTGAGGCATAGAGAGCCTCAAGGATCCCCGTCTAAAAAAATACCCAGCACATCCACATACGTACCGCCGTAGCATGCGTCTAACCTTGGTCTAACTATTAATAGCAGTCTTAACCGGTCCCACGAATATGGGGACAAACTACTTGGAATTAGTGTAAGACATTTTTTTCCAGTTCTGCATCTGGGTCAACAAAGTAGTCTTCGTGGTTAACTGATGGATTTGCCGGAGCGACCGGCAGTAACCCATTCAGAACTGAAAACACTATTCCTCACTAATTCCAAGTAGTTTTACCCCTGATACGTGGGACCAGTTCTTAAGGCTTAAGAACTGGTCCCCCGTTTTTGGGGACAAACTACTTGGAATTAGTGTGGGATAAGTTTTTCGGTTCTAAAAGGGATAAGGGGTTAAGGTTGTTACTCTGAAAAAAATAGCTGGTGATATCAAGAGCGCGTCACAAGCCGTATGATACGTATGGTGTAGGTTGGCCGCATTTGATCAATGACATGCTGCGAGAATCCCGCAGATGCGAGTCAATACGCGTACGTAGTCAATATCCCAAGCGTGCGTATTTCAGATATGTAAGTCAGGGGTCAGAGGCGAAAGGAGGACGCTTGTACCTTGTATAATACGACCCCTACACATTTTTGAGGCTCCCCCAAAATATCCACCTCCACGGTGTCCCCCTGTGAAGGGCTGGCGGGACTAGTTTCGGCAGACTCGGTCAACTCGGTCGACCCGTCGACCCCCTTTATTCGAAGCAGTCGAAGTGGACGTAGTCGATGGGGGTCGACGCACACGTGCTGGTTTCATGCACACTCTTTACGAGTACAGTACAGGACACCTAATAAGAAACAGGAAATATGATCCAGGCTGGATTTTTTATTTGAGAGAGGGTGAATTCTACACTACTTTGAAGATAAAGACTCCCGAACTTGCTATTTTCCTCTAAATCTCAGCCTGGATTTCTTATTATCCTGTTTGTTATCAGGTGTCCTTTACTGTTCTACAGCAGTACCGGCCCTTTCACAAGAAACATGAAATCGGACACACAGGCTGAGTTTCTTACTTTGGGCGGCGCGAAAGCACACTTTCTTATTTTGCGCTTTCTTATTTAGGGTCCCCAAGAAAACGTTTTCCCTAGCATTGGCTGTACAATGAATGGTGGCTTGGGCCTACCTAGGCCAGCCACAGGAAGGGGTCACTTTCTCAAAGCTTATGCGCTGACTATGCTGAGAGCTTTCCTGAAAAAAATACAAAATTAAAAATTTCAGGCCGACTTTCTTGTCGGTGTCTTTCTTGCGAGCGGGCCGGTACTGTTTAATACACTACCGGCCCTCTCATGAGAAAGTGCCCCACGAGAAACTCAGCCTAAACATTACGGGGGAAATAAGAAAGCCGACAGCTATTATACTGAAGTTAGTGTAGGACACACCCTTTTCTCAAATAAGAAAGTCAGCCTAAGCCCGATTTATGGTTTCTTATGAGCAGGCCGGCACTACTGACTGTAGCTGTCTTGTAGCACGTACCTTGATGGTGGCAAACAAATAGGTGAGCACACCAGCAGTAATACTCGTACCGTATGCGGTCAATGCGACCACGAGCACGATACTCTCGAGCAAAGATTGAACAAACACACAAACCCGTGATTGAGCCATGTAAGTACTGCTGTAGATATTAGGGAACTGATAATCACGACTACGTAGGCGAGATTTAAATCACGACTACGGGGACGTTTACGAGCCATCCCCGGATTTCAGGCCTTGCGTTTCTGGTTGAAGATAGGTTCAGGGTTGGGGATAGGGTTAGGGTTATTTTTAGTTGCCGGTCCTTTGGGCTGTGAGAGTTACAGCGACGGTATTTTACGTGATAATTACGTAGAGGTTAGGGTTTATTCCCCAAGAAAGGCGCTGCTGCAGGGCTCAGCTGTTGTTGCACGCTGGTCTGTGGGATTTGGTTGGTGTGCTGGAGAGGACGGCTGCAACGGGAAAATGCGAAACGCAAGGCCTAAAACCCGGGGATGGCTCGTAAACGTCCCCGTAGTCGTGATTTAAATCTCGCCTACGTAGTCGTGATTATCAGTTCCCTAGATATTATACATAAATTGCCTGTCGCCGCCGTGGTCTAGCAGGTAACCCCGAAGACTGTTAGGTTTGAGGTTGGGGGTTCGAGTCTCAGTATGGAGATTTTTTTTTCTCAAGTGAAACTTACTCGTACTGGTGTCGAGTGTCGAGACCGTCTATTATGGCGTGGGTAATAATGATTCGACGAGAGTCGACCATGAAATTCAGTGCGGAAATGATCGCGCGATAAAATTTACAAGACACGTACCGTAGGGGGGAGGGGGGAGAAGAGCCTACTTATTAGCGCCCTCGGATCTGAGTTACAACTGAAGAGGGAGAGAGAAAAGAAGGGCGAAGATAATAAATGGGAAGGACAAAAAAACAAACAAACAAATAGAGCTGTTATACGCACGTACCCTACTGGTGGCATATTTCTTGTCATCAACACAGAAGTGCACAGATTACTCTGGGCGCAAATAAAAAGCCGGTTTGAATCGTACTCAATTATGAATAGTGCCAAAAGGTCCTGATACCGGCCGGGAGCGATTGGGCATTACATCCGATAGAGCTGTGTGTTGATCCGCTGCTACCTCGTCTAGGTCCGTGCTGGATGCGGCGGGGGGTCAGTTCATGGTACTCGTAAGAGTTGAAAATGCCAAGAGGTTCATGGTGCAGCAAAGAAACGGCGGACTTGACATGCATGCAAAACATGCTCGGGGTGCACAATAGCTCCATGCTCCATGACGACAAAGCTGTACGTTCGAAAGAGAAAGCACAGCAACACGGCTCACGGCACGGCGCTGCGCTTTCTGCTGTGGGTGTGTGAGTTGTGCATTTTTCGTGGGTATGTGTGGTAGTACAACACTATATATATTACGAGTACGAAGTGCTTCGTACTTTGTACGAGTATACCTGGTATATTTTATTGTATGAAAGAGAAAACGCACAACACCAGTCGCCAAGTTGTGAAGAATGCAAAACAAAAAAATCCACAAAACTGAGAAAGACGTATGATACATACGTACTCGTACTCGTACACGTACTCGACTCGTACTCGACTCGTACTCGACTCGTACTCGTACTCGACTCGTACTCGTACTCGTATTATACTGGAAGTCGTAATCGTACTCGAACAAAAACGGCAAGCAACAACAGCAGTAACAGCAGTAGCACTTCGAATGACATACGCACTCGTACTCGTATCGTGATCGCGCCTCTAAAAAAACAAAAAATCAAAAAAGTTAAAACGACTGCTGTCGCGTTCTGTCACCCTCGACGCTTCCAGCCACCCCGCGATCACCTCGACATCGATTCGGCCCGGGTCAAGCTTTACTACCTCTCTGTCCCAGTGCGCCCCGTGGCCCGCATCGCGTGAAGCTCGGTGCTCACCGTGGCCCTCGTTCGCCCGCTCGAGCATGATGGTGTTCAAACCGCCTTTCTGTCACTCTCTGATTAAAACAATTGGTGTGTGTTCCGAAAAGTAAACACCGCTTTTTACACATATAAAAGACCTTTATAGTTATGACATACTGAATTGATACGGCAAGCAGCAACGCAGACAAAGACCCTTCATGCTTCCCTCGTGTCTCGATGGACACGCCACGCCTAGCCATGAAAAAGGCGACCGCGTCCCTTCCGTCCCCCCCTCTACTGGCCAGTGCCCTCCCATACCGGCGATGGTGCCGGGCTCGCCTGCGCTGCCGTGCTCTCTGGCCACCCGCACGAACCCAAAACTAAAAGAGGAAGAAGCCTCTCGCAATTAAATAAACTATATACGGAACAAAGAGATGACCAAGTAATGAAAGGAGGCGGTGTTCAAAGTGGGAGCTCTGAGAGGCCAGGGATGAGCAATCCCTAGGCGAGATATTAGTAAGTAAGTCTGTAAAATATTATGGTTTCGGTACCACGATTGATTGTTTATTTACAAGGATAGACACGAAAACGGGTTCCACGTTTGATCGTGATACACCTGGTATACAAACAACGAAAACACCAGAAACAAGGAGTGGAACATTGAACGAAGGAAATCTGGAGTTTGTGGAGAGGCACACTGAATTGGTGACTGACGTGCTTGAGCGTTGAGAGGGGATGGATGCGAATGAGGGTCAACATGTTGGGAGGATGCAGTGAGTGGTTGCACTGGAAGCGCACAGGAGGCTGGGAAGGGTTGAAGTAGACAGGAAGAGTACCATCTACAGCAGTGATACGGGGCTTCTGTCGTGGCTGTGGGCGAGCAAAGGTCTGGCACTGGGTGGGGGTTCGGCGAGTTGAAAGAAGTTTCGTAGCCCGCTCGGAAGAGACAAAAGCATGTGGAACCCACTTTTTGTTTGCAACGTTTTTTCCTTTTATTTTATTTTCCATCCCTTTTAATATCTTCCCCCTTCTTTTCGCTCTGGCTTTTGAGTCGTAACTCAGGTCCGGGGTCACATATTAATAGTAGGTCTTTCTCCCCCCTCCCCACTCCGTTACGTGCCTTTGCATTTTGATCGCAAGATGGTTTCAGCTTTTTCTTCCATCGTTGACTCGCTCACGTCGAAATGTGTCTATACTCACGCTATAATTGGCGCTCTCGACAGCAGTTGGTTGTGTCATTTAAAAATGAAAATCTTCAAACGAAGATTCGAACCCTCGACCTTAACCTTAGCGACGCGTGCGGCGATAGAGGTATACGGTATACCATATTTTGGCTAAAATCCTTTCTGGACGACGGGGCTCCTAAACCCATTCAGAACTGAAAAACTTACCCCACACTAATTCCAAGTAGTTTGTCAACAAAAACGGGGGACCGGTTCTTAAGGGGTTATAACTCAAAACCGCCGGAATTGAAATTTGGTGTCGCGCTGGTTTTTGTTTTATAATTAACCCTTATAGGACAGGAGTCCCGTTTTGGGGACAAATTACTTAGAATTAGAGTGGTTTGTCTCCAAAACGGGCCTGCAGTCCTAAAAGGGTTAAGGCCACGGGGTTGTCCATCGGGTATGTATACTCGTATAGCACTTTTGTTTTCGTCCAAAACACAGGTTTCGGTTAAGGCACAGAGGTCGAGGCATAGAGCGCCTCCCTCGGAAGAAATACCGAGCACCTCTACCGCCGTAGCATGCGTCTAACTAACAGTCTTAACCCATTCAGAAATGAAAAAAACTAATTCCAAATAGTGTCCCCAAATTCGTGGGACCAGCCCCTTAAGAACTGGTCACACGAGTTTGGGGAAAAACTACTTGGAATTAGTGTGGGACAATTTTTTCAGTTCCGAATGGGTCAAGGGGTTAATAGCTGGTGATATCAAGAGCGCGTCACAAGCCGTATGATACGTATTATGTAGGTTGGCCGCATTTGATCAACGACATGCTGCAAGAATCCCGAAGATGCGAGTCAATAGACGCGTGGTCAATATCCCAAGCGTGCGTATTTCATATTTATATGTAAGTCAGGGGTCAGGAGCGAAAGGAGGACGCTTTTACCTTGTACGACCCCTACACATTTTTGAGGCTCCCCCAAAATATCCACCTCCACGGTGTCCCCCTGTGAAGGGCTGGCGGGACTCGTTTCGGCAGACTCGGTCAACTCGGTCGACCCCCTTTATTCGAAGCAGTCGAAGTGGACGTAGTCGATGAGGGTCGACGCACACGTGCTGGTTTCATGCACACTCTTTACGAGTACAGTACAGGACACCTAATGAGAAACGGGAAATCTGATCCAGGCTGGACTTCTTAATTGAGAGAGGGTGAATTCTACACTAATTTAGAGATAAAGACTCCCAAACTTCTTATTTTCCTCTAAAAATCAGCCTGGATTTCTTATTATCATGTTTCTTATCAGGTTTCCTTTACTGTTCTACAGCAGTACCGGCCCTCTCCATAGAAACATGAAATCGGGCTCACAGGCTGATTTTCTTACTTTGGTGCGGCGCGAAAGCACACTTTCTTATTTTGCGCTTTCTTATTTTGGTCCCCGAGAAAAAAATTTCCCTGGTAAATACTGGCTGTACAATGAATGGTGGCTTGGGCCTAGGCCAGCCACAGGAAGGGGTCACTTTCTCAAAGCTTATGCGCTGACTACGTAGGCTGAGGGCTTTCCTAAAACAAAATCGAAAATTTAAATTTCAGGCTGACTTTCTTGTGAGTGTCTTTCTTGTGAGCGGGCCGGTACTGTTACACTACCGGCCCTCTCATGAGAAAGTGCCCCACGAGAAACTCAGCCTAAACATTACGGGGAAAATAAGAAAGTCGACAGCTATTATACTGAAGTTAGTGTAGGACACACCCTTTTCTCGAATAAGAAATTCAGCCTAAGCCCGATTTCTGGTTTCTTATGAGGCCGGCACTGTAGCTGTCTTGTAGCACGTACCTTGATGGTGGCAAACAAATTGGTGAGCACACCAGCAGTAATACTCGTACCGTATGCGGTCAATGCGACCACGAGCACGATACTCTCGAGCAAAGATAGAACAAACACACAAACAAACCCGTGATTGAGCCGTGTATAAATACGTACTGCTGTAGATATTATACATAAATTGCCTGTCGGCGCGGTTGTCTAGCAGGTAACCCCGAAGACTGTTAGGTTTGAGGTTGGGGGTTCGAGTCTCCGTATGGAGATTTTTATTCTCAAATGAAACTTACTCGTACTGGTGTCGAGTGTCGAGACCGTCTATTATGGCGTGGGTAATAATGATTCGACGAGAGTCGACGATGAAATTCAGTGCGGAAATGATCGCGCGATAAAATTTACAAGACACGTACCGTAGGGGGGAGTGGGGAGAAGAGCCTACTTATTAGCGCCCTCGGATCTGAGCTACAACTGAAGAGGGAGAGAGAAAAGAAGGGCGAAGATAATAAATGGGATGGACAAAAAAACAAACAAACAAATAGAGCTGTTATACGCACGTACCCTACTGGTGGCATCTTTCTTGTCATCAACACAAAAGTGCACAGATCACTCTGGGCGCAAATAAAAAGCCGGTTTGAATACTCAATTATGAATAGTGCCAAAAGGTCCTGATACCGACCGGGAGCGATTGGGCATTACATCCGATAGAGCTGTGTGTTGATCCGCTGCTACCTCGTCTAGGTCCGTGCTGGATGCGGCGGGGGGTCAAGCTATAGGGATGCTACTGCCGCCGCTGTAGTTTGGCGCCAAGCAAAAAGCACTACGAGTATGATCGTAAACAGCCAACAATGTGTATACTGGGCGGCCTTTCAACAGAACGCAAGACACAACTCTGTATCGTATATAACTGGTACTTCTCTACTCCGGAGCCTTCCGAGCTCGTGCGAGAGCGGGTTGCCTTTACATAGCGAGAGGAGGTATCATGTGAGCACGACGTCGTACAGCCGCGCAGTACGAAGTGATCCGTGCCGGCATGCGTCAGCCAACAATAATACCGACACAATACGAGTACCCGTACGACGTATGTATGTACATAGAGCAGTGGCAGCCGGGACTAATCCCAAACAATACCGAGTGCAGAATGACAAACCGGCAGTAAACTGAATCATTTCGAGTCTGGCAAACGATTTTACCGGCACTAAAGCGGGCAGTCGTCACTCCTACTCTACCAATCAGCAATAAAACAGTGGAGGGGACCACTTCTGGATGTACTGCCGTATGAAACAATACATACTTTCCACTTTTCACGTTTCAGTATCTACAGACGACATTCGTTTATACATAGACGAGAAACGTGAGGCGAGAGAATGCAGCAGACAGGGCACTTGCTTTGGACAAGAGGTTCAAAGATCCTGAA
This sequence comes from Saccharina japonica, assembly GCA_008828725.1. Classification (NCBI taxonomy): domain Eukaryota; class Phaeophyceae; order Laminariales; family Laminariaceae; genus Saccharina; species Saccharina japonica. Next base: position 243,095 of record MEHQ01002773.1, read on the forward strand.
CGCGCAAGCGAGCTAGCTTGACGCCTCACGCCTTCGACCATAAGAGATCACCACGTTTCCCTCTGGCCAGTCAAAGCCACAGTTAGACGCCGAGCGAAGCCAGCGGCGCGGAAGCATTGATTGGGCGTGATTTGTAGGTTCGTTTTGTGACACCAAACACATTTGTGGGAAGTCAAGTGGGCCGCAGGAACTTGATACATAGAGTACTCCGTGTCTTGACTCCTCGATAAGACAATCCCGGCTGTACAAAAGGCGATCGACCCTGCTGCTGTATGCCGAACACTCTTTTTTTAATATTAGGAAAAACGATGCCAAGATAAAAAGGAGGCTGTTTTACAGGTGGCGGGCGAAAAGTCCACGCCCCCTCTAGCTCTCACCGCAGAGTCTTCCAAAATCGTCGTTTGCGCCAGGCAGGAGCAAAGGCGTCAGTTATAGTGTCGTCGAGGTCGCGAAAAAAGAGTGTGTGATCTGTACCACTCGTACGAGGACAAGAGGACAGGTTTGCGTCTGTCGATTGGTAGAAACACGACGAGTCTCTCTCATCAAATTCACGAAAAATACCAGGAAAAATGCGTATATTGATCATTCTACGACACAAGGAAAGCATGTTTGGAAGAGGCAGGATATAACAAGTGGGCAAGTGGCACGAACACGAAATACGAACGAACTTTCTGTAACATCATTTTCTTCACACTCACACCATGACAGATCAGGTACTCTTTGTTATCAAACTATCATCACCTGCGTTATGTTCATATCATACGTCTGACTCGTTTTGAAAATGTTTAGGAACATACGTACCACTTTTTTTCCTTGCTTTTTTGCTCCGTCCCATTTTTATCATATTATTCGTCCTTCTTTTCTCTCTCCCCTCTTTAGTCGCAACTCTGACGCGAAGCTATTTTCCTCCGCCCCCCCTTTAACTTTGCAGTAAGTGTATTGTTATCGCGAGAATATCCCAGCATTTTCTTGTCCCGTCGACTATACTCGTAGTCGCATTGTGTCTACGGCTCGGGTACAAATAGGCGCCCTCGACAGCAGTATTACTTGGCGTCCTTCGAGAATAAACATCTCAAGCGGGTCGCCCCGGTGGTCCACAGGGACGATTTAGTTTTGCCAGAAAATACAAATACGTATCTTCCAGAGTACAGAATGGTTGTCCTTCGAAACTACGTACAAAATACTCAAAAGTATTATTTGTATATTTCACACGCCAATGAAACGTAAAACAACACGTAACAAACGCTTCTCATCCTAAACCAAGCTGTCTGGGAACCATCTCGTCAGCGGACTCCGGGCTGCTTGCTTCTTGTTTTGCCCCAAATGCTATTCGGGTCGACAGAATAATCGCAGATTATGTACAAGTTATCACAGGCAATACTTGGTGGGCACAGGTTTGGACTGGTATTATTTATTATTTACACGGTATTGCGTACTATACTATCTGGTAAATACCACTGCCAGGATCCAGCTTGTTTCACACGTTCTCCACGCGAGGTTTGCACGGCATCGATAGTTTCTGTTCAACTTCATGGGCGTTTCGGAGTTTTCAGACGGACGTACGTATGATATTATATGATACATGATATTAGACGAGCACCAGCACCCTGTTTTATTGTCGTTTTTTGTCCACTGAGGGATGGTCCCTAATAAGAAGAAAGGAAGCCGGGTCGTGGAAATCGGCTACGTACGTATCGTGTAATAAAATATAGTGTGGTTCGCTGATGATGGCTGTTTAGTGCTGGATGTCGGGGTATCCCGTGAAGGTAACGAGCGTATTACGCTGTATCAGGTAAACCTGAACCGGTAGCGTGCGCGATCTCAGAATAGACACGTATGTATGGTATCCAGACTGAATATGGATCTTCTATTCGTCAATCCTCGTAAATACATCGACGTACACGTAAATGATACCTGGTACTTGATACGCCACTCCGTCTCCTTTTCTACGAGGTTTTTTTAATAGCTCGGATTTTGGTATTCGGACTTGTCGCTTAGTTTGTCCAAATATTTCCTATCCGTAATATTTTCCAAAACTCGAAAACGTCGTAACCCTCGTGTATTTCGGTATACAGTGTATACACTTTGTATATACAAGAGCAACAAACAAAAAACGTTATAAGCAGGTTTTGCCCTGTGACGACATACTATGGTGGTATTGGCCACAACAACAACAACAACAACAACAACAACAATAAGAACAACAACAAGAACAACAAGAACGACAATATCGAAAAGTATCCGAGCCCAGGTCTGATGCCCCGACGGAATCTTTTGCGCTCCATCAATTAGTGCGGTCACTCGCTTACTCGGTACATCTGTGGTCTCCCTTCTGGTATGACGGAATACGACATACGACATTATGTTCACCTGAATACTTACTGCAAACACGTATACTATTCATGTACGTACTCGTCCAACGTTCGAGCTTACTTACGTATATATAGGGTTTTAAACTCCCTATTTCGTCAGGTAGCGGGGCGGACCTACTTTTCCCCGTCCCATACCGTTGTTTTTCAATATTTCAGCAAGTACGAGTTTGTTTGTTTGTTTGTTTGTTTGTTTGTTTGTTTGTTTATTTGTTTGTTTGTTTGTTTGTTTTATGTTTTCTTTTGTCCATCCAGGGTCCATCCCATATGGTATCTTCGATCTTCTTTCTCCCTCTTTCAGTAGCAACTCAGATCCGGGATCACGACGTAGGTAGGCTCTTCTCCCCCCCCTTTGCCCCTCCCTACTACGGTACGTGCCTTGCATTCTATCACGACAAGATTTCAGCACTTTCATCCCTCGTCGGCTTACGTCGGATTACCGGTACGAGTGTAGACTATTCATGGAGTAGTACCTGGTATGTTGATTCCTGCATGTTTCCCTTGCTATCTTATTGGATAGGAAAAAATAGTTAAAACATTATGTTTGGTTATATCATATCATACGTAGAAGCAGGTAGAGGCGATATTTTGTTTTGTGTTTTCTTTCCCACAATCTACCACCACCCTGCCGTGACGGTCAAGGAACCACCACGAAATGCATTCGACCCTGTTCTCCATGCGGCGGGCGATAAAACAACAGATACACGGCGAATGTTTTGCTTGTCGCTACAAGGTGCACTGGAGGAGCTGAAAAGTGGCGAAAATATCAAATATGCTACTATTAATAGCATACGCGTACTTATCACGAGTATTCATACAAAAATAACCTTTCTCTGGTCAACCGCCAGCGGGAGACGGGTGTCTGGCTTACGTGCCCCGATATTAGCGATACAAATGCATCCCCCCGGTGGAACGACTGGCGAATCTCGTCCCTGATAGCGTCAAGATCGTGCCCCGAGTGAATACTGGCAGGGACTTTTTCCCGCAAAAAAGATCTTGATCGTAACGGAAATCGCGAAAGCGTGAGTTAGCAAAATTCGATGAAAATCGACGAGCGTTGGGAATGCTGAACCCTCTGCGCGATAAGGATCAAGGCACGAACCGTAGTGGGGAGGAGGGAGAGGAGCTTGCTATGTGACCCCGGATCTGAGTTACAACTATTAATAGGGAGAGAGAAGGAATTGCGAAGGTAATAAATGGGATGGGGGTGCAAGGCACGTACCGTATCGGGGAGGCAGGAGAAGAGCCTACTTTGTGAGGGTCTGAGTTAGTACTACAGAGGGAGAGAAAAACCGGGCAAATAAGCAAAATGCGATGAAATATAAAACAAAAACAAAAACAAAATCCGCGAAATCGAGCACCATCCCATGAGTGATATGTGACGGGAGGGCCACGCTCACAACGCCCGTCGATGGCAGGCACACACAGTAGAACCGTTGTTGGTGGTGTGGTCTGCGATTGCTGTGTTTGTGAGCTAAAAGAGCCTCACATTCGGCCGTCAAAACGGTTTCCGCGACGCAACGACACTTCGACAGACCTGCATGCAGCTCGTCCTGCAGACAAGCGATCACAAGAACGATCGACTAGTGTCATGATGCAACGAATACATATATGTGCGCGTGTCATGGTGGGACATAACCTTGTACGTGCGGCTTGGCTCGTGTTGCAGCGCTCCCTGCGGCCTGATACCATAATACCTGTAACGTCTACTTACGGGGTCGCTCATGTTCCGGGGATGACGAGACTTTGGTCCGAGTACCCCTTCGTTTTGGAAACCCGTACTTATGTTAGCAACGACGTAACCATCGTTTTTCGCATACTGAAACACGCCTCCTCACTATGAACCCGTGTGAAACGCCCCACTCCCTTACAGGTGTGGTGGTCTAGCCCGGAGGAGGGGAGCTGTACCTCGAGGGGGGGGTACCACGCGGGAAGTATGATGGTGGGTGGAGGCGGTAGGGCAAGTGGAAACAGCAGAGGTGAAGGAGGGACGAACAAGGAGCGCGGGGACGGGCGGGGGGATGGGGTATACGAACGCTCCTTCCTGCTCAGACCTTATGATTCGTGTCTTGAGCCACGGAATATGGAAGACGCAACCGTACACGGACCAGAAGAGCCACAAGTCACCGAGTGGCGCGTTCTTACTTCTAGAAAAGGGGGGAGTCGCGGAAACGCAAGCTGAAGGGAGAGGAGGGCGTGGGCGAGAGCGACGATTGGCGACAAAAAATGATGAAACAGGCTCCGCAGGACGGCCGCCGGGCTAACCAGCCCGGCAACCAGCAGCAGTGCCAAGGTATTGACAACGACGAGGGGCATGGTGGGTGTTAATGATAGGGCGCTGAGCCTTGACAGAGGACCGACTCCAAGGTCGATGTATTTTTGATAAACTTTGAGATAACGGACAACGCATATTGAGAAAGGGCATCGGTGTTTGGCACAGGGATTTTTGAGGATGGTAGGAGGGAGAAGGTGACTACAGCCTCACGGTTAAGGGGGAAACTACCAACAGCCGCCGGAAGCAGATTGTGGGGGACAAACTGGCTGGACATGGAGCAAGTGGTACTGCTGGTTAAGAAGGTGCTAGCTTGCACCCCATATTCATATTTGCCCGGAGCGCGTAGAAACATTGTTCAGGGGGCAACTACAGGATTCCCAGAATCGACATCCACCAGCACATCGCGAGCGTTGAAGGTACAGTCAGTGGGCGTACTGCTAGCGGGAGGCCTGACACATGAGCTGGCAAACGGAAACCATCCCAGCGCCGGGAAACTCGACGAGGCAATGTGGCCAAAGATGGTGTCGAACCTGGCATGTAGTTGAGCATTTGGTTTCCACCAGGGGTAAGCGGGTCAGGTACCAGGGTTGCGGTTGTTACCAAGATAGGTGTTATAGATGCGCGAAACTGTCCTAATTATCCACGAAGTGCCTTTTGAGCCCAGGAAAGGGCAGGAACGGGGGGGCGGGGGTGTATTCGTGTCGTGTGCATGGCTAGATTCGTATGCCGTACACCCTCGCATCCCTAGAATGCCGGGACAGAGCACGTTGGGTTTTTACCAACTAGGCAGATAGTGCCTGCAAAAAAAAGGCAGGGGGTGGGGGGCGGCAACGACGAACGGAGTCTGGGATAAGATTCCTGGATGTACATGGGCGGACGTCGTGCACGAGGTATTGCAGAGGATACTCTGATTTAAGGGCCAAATTTCGAAACCGAGCGCGGATCACGTTTCATCCGTGGATGTCCAAAACACGTTCAAGAACAGTTCGTTCGACCCCGAGGCTGCGACGGCCTTCGAATACGTGTTGGGTCGGAACCACTTTGTGAACTTGGAGTTACAGTTCGGAGGTAAGATGGTCGCGAAAGCTACGGTGTGAGTATAGGGCGATGCAGCATGTGGAACGTACAACTAGAGGGTCTGCGTATCTCTCGTAAGCGGGGCACAGAGCGGTAGAGCACGTGACGATAGCACCGTGTACAGGGCGTCCGGGAGTCAGTCGGTGGCAAGAATGTGCAGTGCTAGAAGCTTGGGGAGGGGCGGCGACTAATCAAGCCCTCGTCGTGTGATTCAAGGATGACACAGTCTCGTAGGATATTTGCAGCTGGACAAACCATCGGAGCGGTGTTTAGATCTGTCACGATCGTTAACCTCAATCTGTTCCCAGGTGACGGGCGAGCGGCGCGGGTGGGGGGAACCCAGCAGGAGGTGTTAGGGTACGACACCGATATGAAGAGTATGATTATGTCCCCACTCTACAGAAAGTACGTGACTTACGCCCGCGAGGGGTCGTCGATCGGCCGGTTAAATGGAAGAGGGCGAGGATGACGGAAGTATTTTGTATTTGAAGGGAAGTTGCATCACGCTGCTTTGCAATCGAAGCGTGCCACGGAAGGGATGGCACCTTTTGGCGAACATTCTTTCCGACTGGCGAGTCTGCTTGATCGAACGATCTCTGGGGTGTCCCTGCCGACTGCGTGGCGCTTTGAACGCGCCACGGCCCTGCCATGGAGGCGCCGTGGTCCCGCCATATCTCTATAAGGTGGCCATAGCGGCTCCATGACCCCGTCATGGCGACCCTATGGTGGTTCCATGGCGACTCCATGGCCTTCTGAGCCCAATAAGGTGGCAATATTCAGGCACCGTCATGCCGTCATGACGCTTCGCCACGGTGGCGCGATGGCGGCACCATGGAGTCTCCATGAAGCGACCATGGCGTGCTCAAAGGGCCATGACGGCACCACGACGCATCCATGGTGCCGCGAAGGCGGGCTCTGAGCGCCACCATGAAGCCGCCATGGACGCCTCCAAGCTCCATGGCTGCAGTTCGGCGCCTCGATGGTACCGCCATGGTGGGCTCGAAGTGCCATGGAGTCGCCATGATGCCACCATGGCGACTCCTTGGCTCTTTGACGCGGCCATGACGGCACCGTGACGACACGATGAAGGCGCCATGGCACCATTGCGCTTGGAGCCCGCCATGGCGGCTCACATCGAACCCATGCCGCTTTGAGCCCACCATGAGGCTACTATGAAGGCCCCGTGGAGGCGCCGTGGTACCGCCATGGCGGCTTCATCGTGCTTTGAGCCCAATATGGCGGCTCCATAGCGCCTGCATTTTGGCGCAAAGGCGACTCATGGCGGTTACATGGTGCCTCCATGGCAACTGCATGGCGCTGTAAACGCACCATGCCGCTGCCATGGAGGTGTCGTGGTGTGGGGCTAGAAGGCAGCCATAACGTCTCCACGGTGCTTGGAGCCCGAAATGGCGGTACCTTTGATGCACCGTGGTGTCCCCATGGCGCTTTGAGCAGGTCATGGTGAATGGTGACTACATGGCGCTTTGAGCCCACCATGGCGGCACCATTGATGCGCCATTATGCTGCAATAGCGCTTCGCCATGGCAGCACCATGGAGTCGCCACGAAGCGATCATGGCGTGCTCAACGCACCATGGCGGCACCACGGCGCATCCATGGTACCGCCATGGTGGGCTCAAAGTGCAATGAAGTCGCCATGGCGCCACCACGGAGACGCCATGGCGGGGTTATGGAGCCGCTATGGAGGACTGAATGCACCATGTCGTTTTCATGGTACCTCTATGGCGCCTTCAATGTGGCGCCACGGTGCGGTCAAATCGCCACCGTGCCGCCATGGCAGGCTCGAAGCATCATGGAGTCGCCGTGGCGCCTGCACGGCGTCGTCATGGCGTCACCATGGAGACGCCATGGTGGGCCCAAAGCGCTAAGAGTCGTCATAAAAACGAAATATAATCGCCATGGAGTCGCCGTTGCGGGGTGACGGAGGCGCCATGGTGGGTTAGATGAGTCATGGCGGCACCACGGCGGCTTTATGACGCCGCGCTCAACGTGCCATGGTGCCACCATGACGTTTAGTGACCGCCATGCAGGATCCATTAATAAGGCGCCATGGAGTCGCCATGGCGAGCTCAAAGCACCATGGAGCCGCCCTGGCGCTTGCATAGAGTCGTCATGGCGTAACTATCGAGACGCCATGGTGGACTCAAAGCGCCATAGAGTCGTCATTAGAATGCAATATCGTCGCCATGGAGTCGCCGTTGCGGGGTGACGGAGGCGTCATGGTGGGCTCGATGCGTCATGGCCGCACCACGGCGGCTTCATGGCGCCACGCACAACGCGCCATGGTGGGATCGATGCGTCATGGTGAAACCACGGCGGCTTCATGGCGCCGCGCTCAACGTGCCATAATGCCGCCATGGCATTTAGTGACCGCCATCAAGGATCCATTGAGGCGCCATGGAGTCGCCATGGCGGGGTGACGGAGACACCATGGCAGGCTCGATGCGTCGTGGCGGCATCACGGCAGCGCTTTTTATCGTGGTGCCATGGCGCTACCATGGTGCTTAGAGGCAGCCATCGTGGATCCATGGAGACGTCATAGAGTCGCCATTGAGCCGCCATAGCGGGATCAACGCCATCGTGCTTTGGGACAGCCGCGGCGGCTCCATGGAGTCGCCATGAAACGACCATGGCGTGCTCAAAGCGTCATGGCGGCACCACGGTGTATCCATGGTGCCGTCATGGCGGGCTCAAAGTGCCACGGTGCCGCTGTGGCGCTCCGCCGTGGTGGGCTCAAAGCGTCATGGTGACGCCATGGAGTGGCCATGGCGACGCCACGGAGGGTCAAATCAACTCCATGGTTGGTCCATAACGACTGCATGGCGTGGTGCCATCGTCGTGTGAAACAAAATGTCGGATACTCTACATCACCGGATCACAGCACCGTACTGCACCTCGTGAATCTGCTGGCTACAGGAATGTGCTTTCTTTAGTATCACTTTGCAGGGAGACGGGGGTGTACTGAAGGTTAGACTTTGAGGAATAGTTGAGGAAGCGGGTGGCTAGAGGGGGTCAGATCGTGGACGAAATGGGTTCGATAAACGCGCTGGATCTCCGGACTACGGCCACGACTGCGTAGGGGATGATAGCCATACGGGGGAGAGAGACTGGCGAGGACGAGGCGAGCAGTCCTGATAAGACCGGGCAAAAAAGTGTCGTCCCGTAGCCCTTCTAGGCTTCAAACATATTCTACGAATCGTCTCGTATCAATCTTCCAATACCATTTGGCTGTGGCACCGCAGATTTGCGCAATCTTGCTATAACGGTGCATGTCATTCCCAATTTCATATCATACGACGCAGATATAAGCAGGAGGAACTTTGGTGTTGAATGTCAGCATCTCACGAACAACGGTGGCCCAATAATAACAAGAAGCGATGGCCTTGGCGGTCTTGGTGATTACGCTTTACTGATGAATCCGGCGATGCGTTCGGGCACTTGAAGAGACCTTCTCTTTCTATTCCAGGACACGAATTTTCTCTTTCAGACTACGCATGCAGGCAATGCTACGCTCTCAACCATCCCGTGGGAACAAGCTCAACATGTAGTTGGGCCAACCGATGAAACGAGTGGGTCCGGGCTATAGCCTATTCTTGCAGCTGTGTAGGCGCACAGCAACTGCAGAACGTTACGGGACCAGACATGCATTAGCTGACTAGGGGTTTTGTATTGATTATTTTGCCGATTATGCGAATACGCGCACCGGCACTGATGTGTCATAATCCGTTTGACAGTCTAGCTGACACCCCTTCTGGCGGGGGCGTCGGGGGCGGGGTGCATTCACGATGTATTCGAGACAAAAAGGGTACCTTGAACGCCATTTTCTATGTCTCAGGAAGCGTGAGGGTGTTGCTAAACTACAGGAACCTCGACATCCAGTGAGTGTTTTGCACCCTCTTCGGGGTAAACGTCATGACAAGTATGAGAGGGAGGAGGAGGGCCCGTCTCAACACGACATTGGGAGAATATCATCACATAGTGCCTACGAGTGGAGCTACGAAATTTCATGTGGCGAAAAACAAATCATATCTACACTCAATGATCGATCTTCCTTCGGGAATGCTCGCGCGCGCGAGACATGTCGTGATACTTTCAGGCCGCACGGACCCGATTTTTAAATACCGGAAGCACTCACTGTTTTGACCTTACTGACATGTGTCGACCGTTTTTACTGAACAGGCGTTACGTCGCCTTCTCGTTCAACCATAAGCACTGTCTGACCGATCTCAACAAACCGAAATTTGATTTATCGACATTGAAAGTATAGGCTGTGCTGATCAACCACTCGATCCCTTGGAGCGTGCTTCGATATACGCAGTACTTTTACGCTGAAACGTTTTTTCCATAACGGGGCTTCTTAACCCTTGAAGGACGCGAGTCCCGTTTTGGGGACAAATTACTTAGAATTAGTGTGGATTGTCCCCAAAACGGGACTGCAGTTTTAACAGGGTTAACAAAATGATGGTTGCATTATAGGTAGTCCGAGACAGACGTGATACCCCTGTTCCCGGCGAGTCGGGTCAGCACACTAATTCTGGGAGAGTGAGACAAACAAACGTATTTCATATTTGGAAGACATGCTGAGTGATGCTCATCACAGCAGCAGGGGTGCGACACCAGCCCCCAGGGTGGCTGTGAGACGACGAAGGGCCCAGTCTCGACTACGAGCTGTTGCCTGCGTGTGAAGGCAAGTATATGTATTCGCCAGAGAGGGAACATGACAAAATCGATAGGCTCTCGTCGCCGGAGTCCTATTTGTAGAATAGTCGTGAGAAGCTAACCCCGCATGGCATAAAGCAACTCTACCGGTTTCGTCACGGTGGAGAACTCGCCCGGTGTTAGCATGGGCATGACACTGGGGACCGGGTTCACCACGCGACAACGACGAGGCCACATTTACCCGTGGTACACGAAGACCCAGTACGTATTCAGAGTCCGTGACACTACAAGCCGACACGCCGCAACAAGTCAGAGGAATCAAGCCCGGGAAGCCCATTGAAAGGGGCATTTACCGCTGCCGTGGTCAAAATGGTTTCCTCAGGAAGCGCAGAGACTACGTGAAAATATTCGGCTCGATAGTTGCAGCGTACAGGCAGCGAGTGTCACGTACGCTACAATCATCGTGCGAACACGTGATCAAGGGCGGAGGTCGCGATCTTGTCGCCCGCACCGGGTTTCGAATCTCGTTTCCCGAGGGTCTGCGCGCTCAGATGAGAATCCGGTCGCCAATCTCGAGACCTTTGGAACAGTTATGATCGTCGCACGATATGAAAATATAATTATATGTCTACTTTGATACTATTCCGCAAGCTGCTGCGAGGGGTTTCAAATAAAATTGACGACGAGCTTAAAGGGAGGGGGGGAAGCTTGATCTATCTCGTGATCATCGTGTAGTCTGGTTTGGCGTAACAACGTTGGACGACAGTAGTACCAGAACTCTCGCCGTCACCGCTTTTCGAAATGAAATACTCCTGACGCAAGTGCGCGGTCGCAGAGGACACGGTCGGGATCAAACCGCCAGCGTTGAGCTCACTACACACAAACACAGGTGCAACTACTGACTCGACCATGGAGTTCTCAAGGGAAGAAGTCACTGCCCTTGTGGCAACGAAAGCCGCTATGTCCAGGATCGTCTGGCTCGTCCTTTGTAGCGACGCGTCAAGCGGGCGAACTGCTACATCGTCTGTGTGTAGCTCACCGTGCCTCTGAGCGATCATCGGCACGACGGCAGGCCGTATCACGGCCAGCCCGTCTTGGCAGTGGTCCGGAGTTTCTGTCGCTTTAGCGACCTTCAATACAACTCCTGCGGCGTCTTCCGAATCGGGAACGTGGGGCGCTGTTGCGGCAACATTGTGAGGGAGTGGCAACGGAGGCTTAGAGCTTAGACCGGTTCGGGCACCAAGAAAGGCGGGGGTGGGTGATGTGCCGTCCGGAGAATGAGAACGGGATGATAGTAAAACGCGGTATTGAGCTATGGGGACGAAGATTCTGTGTCTAGGTGTCGGATACCTGACGGGGCGTAACTTCAAGATACATGTGGCAGGCGGTAAGGGGAATATGGTCGGCGAATTGTACGCGATACCTCCCTTCCCTGCGTACCCAAGCCGAATGGTGTCCATGAAATCGGAAGTATTCACATCCAGAACATAGGTGTGTACGGGTTTTCACACATCGGCGGGGGCGCAATTCGGTTAATGTGGGGATAGACACCGCGCTGCAGAATCGGCAGGCGCTGGGCCGGGAGCAAGCAAGTCCTGTTACCCTGACCCCGCGTTGAAGTCGGACGTAGGGTCGCACGACAGCAGCCACCTGGCCATTATGCACCAGGTATTTAGCAACAGTGGGGCTACGTTTATGCTTCTAGAATTATTCCACACTAGCGGTACGGTCACGGCTCCGCTCGCGGCGCTAACCTTGTGTAGCTCACAGTGGTAAACGAGTATAAAGTTTGTGGTATGGTATAATACATACTCTGTACCCTCGTAGTACTCTCGCATTAACAGCAGTGTGCTGTGATGTACCACTTTGAACCGAAGCATTAGGATTCACGAATGAATCGAGCCGAGAACATTTGGTACACGAATACAGTATCCCATTGTACTCATATCAATATACCCCTATCGACAGCGCATCAAATGTCAGCGTACTCACTACTCACTGCCACTGTCGCGCCCCACCCCCCCTCCCCCCTCCCCCATGAAAATTTCACAACACAACAACAGAGAACATTTTATGACTACGTACGTACGTACGTCGTACTGGAACTATATGCGAGTCGACGGGGGAAGGAAGGGCTGGAGTCTTCTCGTGGCAAAAAATGCGAGGCAAGCACCGTAGTGCGCGCGCAGGAGGGAGAAGAGGCTACTCTGCGACTCCGGGTCTGAGTTACGACTACGAGTAATATAGGAAGGAGAGAGAAAATAAGGGCTACTCGTACTCGTAATCGTATGTATGTGATGAATGGGATAATAAAAATAAAAATGTAGAAACATACAGTAAATAATATTACGCCATTCATATCACAGATTTAGGCAGATTCAGAGTCATCCATCCCACCACTCCTACTCGTAATGACGAACCAAACAAAAAAACACGAATCGACATATATATCATATTATATGTGCGAGTATGATATATACGTTTATAATAAAACATAAAAACCGCAACAATGTCGCAAATCCTGATATTCGTTACGTACACGTCACGCATCGTTTTTTTTTCTCCCTTTTAGTTGATTTTGTTTAAAAACAATCTTGCTGGTACTCGTATAGGTATGATTAGCATATGAGATGGATGCTCGTATATACAAGTTTTTACAGGACAAGTAGACCATTTCAGTCACTTTTGTTTAAGATGTTTTACGTGTTGTGTGCATGTATGTGTGCATACCAGATACCAAACCCATAATTTGATGAACAGGACACCTAATAAGAAACAGGCTAATAAGAAAGCCAGGCTCACATTAAGAGAAAAATGAGAAATTCGAGAGTCGTTATCTTCAAATTAGTGCATAAAGCACCTCTCAAATAAGAAATCCAGCCTGGGCCATATATCCTGTTTCTGACTTCGTACGAGCTTCGTATAGGTGTCCTGCACTGCTGTATCAGGTTCAGGTTAGAGCAGTCATAGGTTAGTCTTGTGCAAACCTGGTCTTGTTGTTGTTGTTGTCTTCACATTAAAAACCGTGCCGGTCTCTCTATCCAGTACCTCCATCTGTCCGTGCTAATCCAACGCTTGACACGGTCGATTCCCGTGGTCACAGGCTAACTTACCCAAAAAAAGGTATACTGAAATAAAAGTGGAACCCGAAGGGTCCGCAAAGCGATCAAAGCCAGTCAAAAACAGATAGTCTGGAGCCCTCCGCTCCCCTCTACACGATATGTGAAGGTAAAAATAAAAATGGAAAAGTCAACATCACCAATCGGGGGTACACGCCCCCTGATTCTATCTTGGTGCCCCTATAATGCCGGGGTGTTCCGTGCCGGGTTCACGCCGGTCAGGCAAACAAATCGAGTCCTCCACCCCGATTATAAACGCAGACATGATACGGGGGAAGGGAACTATGGTCCCGTGTGACTGATGTACCCCCGGCCTGCGAGCAGTGTAACTGCAAAAGGTCAAAAACAACGAAGGGAAAAAGACAAAGACAAAGACAAAGAGACAAGTCAAAAGTACAAGCAAACACTCAAACAAACAAGACCGCAGAGACAACACATTGACACGTCATCCCGAGGGGGTGGTGCAATGGTGCGGCGGTGGGGGGGGAGGGGGAAAAAAACAAAACAAACAAGCAAACAAACAGTCCAGGAGAGTCAATCCGGCACATATCGCGCCACTCGGTCCGCCATTTCTCGCTTGTTTCCTTCCCTCGCCGATTAGCCCTTCTTCCGCACCCCTCCCGTCCCGTTGGTTCTTGGCGTCTCTTTATTATTGCTGCGCTCTTTTTCTCGCTTGGTCGCTCGTTTCAGTCTAGCCTCCTCTTCGTCCTTGTGCCAGGAGGTCGTAAACCTCTCAGCTCCCTGCAGCACTCCCTTGTACCACTGCCTTCCTCCCTTCACCTTCGCTGCTTCCGCCCAAACTGAGTTCGGGACTCCGAAGACACGTCTCTGGTCGTCCGTAGAGCCGTGCGTAGCTCCGAACGCTTTGAAGTCGTCCTTCAGGCACGTCTGCCAGTTCCGCTCCGGGCACCCCGCGCCCGGGTCCTTCCCCCCCACCAGCTCCCCGAACATCAGTCGTTTCGGGAGTCGCCCGTCTGGCTGCCTTGCCACGGCCCCCGCGAACAGCAGGCGCCGCTGCCGGACAGTGGCTTCCACGCTCTGGCACCCGACCCTCTTCAGGGCCTGGGCGTAGGACAGCTGCCGGTAGGTGCCTTGCTTGCGCTGGTACCCAATAACTCGCAGCAGCAGCCGGTGGTGTATCGTCCGCAGCAGTCGGTAGTGGTCGCGACGTGGGGCCCATGTCATGCAACCGTACAGCAGTGCCTCCATCGCCTCCGCTTGAAGCAGGCGGACCTTGAGTCGAAACGGTGCTCCCGGCCTATCGAAGAGCTCCGGGCCATACCTCCTGACGCACGCCGACGCTGCTCTGCTCCTGAAGTTGATCTCCCGGGTGAGGTCGCCATGTTCGTTGACGAGGCCGCCCAGGTACCGGAACTCGAGGGTTTGGGTGTATTTCTGCCCCGCTGCTTCGATGATCAGCGGCGGCGGGGGCGGTGTTGGCTGCTTCTCCTTTACGCGCATCAGGAGAGTCTCCGTCTTCTTCTCCGACACCGTCAGCCCGAACTCCCCAAACACCTGCACGATAATGGTCATCATCCTCGCCAGTCCGTCGGCGGACCTCGATACAACGCCGGCGTCATCGGCATACAGCATCCCCCACACCGCCCTCCGTACGCGGTCGAGTGGTGTCTCCGTCCCCGCTCCCGTCTCTTCCTTCAGGAACACTAGGTTCTGCATGATACCATCGTCCTCGCTGAATCGTACGATAACGACCTCTAGGGCCGCGGCGAAGAAAACGTTGAACAGCAGTGGGGACAGCACACACCCTTGTCGCAAGCCTTGCGTGACCAAGAACCAGTCCGACAGTTCTCCATCGTCCATGCGTACCCGGGCCCGCATTCCGTCGTGGAATTGGCGGATGACGGCGACCATCTCCGCAGGAGTCCCGGCCCTGGCCAGCACCTTCCATAGCAGCTCTCGGTCCACCGAGTCATAGGCCTTCTGTAGGTCGACGAAGCACATGTAGAGCGGTATTCTCCTTCTCCGCCCTAGTTCCTGGAGTCGGCGCACGACGAACAGCATGCATACTGTGGATCGACCAGGTCGGAAGCCGCACTGTTCCTCCGGGAGGATGTTGTTGGCTTCGCAGAAGGCGCTTAGGCGGTTGGTGATGAGTTTGGCGGGGACTTTGCCTACGTGCGATAGTAGCGAGATCCCCCTGAAGTTGTTGCAGTTGGACCGGTCGCCCTTCTTGTACAGCACTTTGATGGTTGCATCCTTCCACTCTTGCGGGATCTCTCCTCCGTTCCACACGTCGACGAGGATGGCATGAAGGCGCTCCAGGACGACGGGTTCGTCGTCATCGATCTTGAGCAACTCGGCAGGGAGGGAGTCATGGCCGGGTGCCTTCCAGTTTGCGGCCTTCGTTGCCCGTTCACCTCCTCGAGGTCTGGCGCCGCTCCCAACCGTCGGGTGGCTCGTGTCGCTGGTCGTTGCGTCACTTTTTCGGCGATGCCTGGGTTCAGGGTGGGGGACTTGGTGTTGAGAAGGGTGCCGAAGAATCCCGCCCACCGCTGGAGGATGTCTTCCTTGCTCCGGAGCAGCACGCCATTCTCGTCCGTGACGAACTGCTGTCCCCCCGCTTGTCTCCCGCTGAGGCCCACTGATCTCTTAAGGTGTTTGTACAGCCCTCTCATGTCGCGGTCCTTGTAGACCGCTTCGAGCTCCGCCACGTACCTGTCGAGGTGGGCATAGATGCCCGTTTCGACTGCCGCGGTCACTCCCTTACAGGCTGCTTTGAGGTCCTCCATGTCGCTGTGGTCCAATTGCCCCTCATCGCGCGGCGCGCTTCCCGCCGCTTGGCAAGGGCCTCCTCAAAAGCAGCTCTCGTCCTGGGGTCTCACACCACTCC
The DNA here is from genome assembly GCA_008828725.1 of Saccharina japonica. NCBI lineage: Eukaryota > Phaeophyceae > Laminariales > Laminariaceae > Saccharina > Saccharina japonica. The sequence goes on from MEHQ01002773.1 coordinate 259,465, forward strand.
TGCGTGCGTCGTCTCCGCGGTTCCTCGGGTAGTACCGTCTGCGCCGCGTCGAGGAGGGCATTGGTAAACACGTCGCCATCCCCGCTGTGGTGGTCGCTGGCTCACCCGGTTGTTGGTCGAGGTTGTGGACGAACCGCTCGCTCACCGCCCGTCTGTGCTGTTTCGACCTGCAATTCCTGTCGGCTGAACTGCTGCTGTTTCGGTTTGTCCGCACTGCTCGGTTGTGGGCAAGTCTGCCACCGAGGTCGACGGTGGCTACCACATGTTGTGGTCTGAGTCCGCCTTTACTGGGCGTACGGTTGGGGAAGACACTACGTTGGACACTCGGCGCGGTGTGCCTGTCGCGTGAGGATGTAATCGATGCGCCGGCATTCGTCCCCCGATACGCCGTTGTATGTGTGCCATATCCCACCCTTACGTGTGGGGAAGAAGGTGTTCGTGATTGCTAGTCTGTTGTCCGTTGCGAAGGTCAGCAGTAGCCTGCCATTGTCGTTCAGCTTATCACGCCCGTGCTCGCCCATGATACGTTCGTCCTCTCCATCCACCCTCTCTCCCGTCCGCGCATTGGCGTCCATCAGTACATAGACACACTCCTTGGCAGGGATCCCCCGCACGAGGCTGTCAAGTTTTTCCCAGAACCTGTGCTTGCTGTCGGCGGTTGCGACCTCTGTTGGGGCGTACGCAGCTACGAAGTTGACCGCTCCGCGGTGGCCCGTTATCTCAAACCTCATGGCCATAACGCCTTCATCGATCTGAAATCTATTATTAATGGTAGTAGATACGTGAGCGTATTAAAAACGATTTAGCAATATAGAGCTCTGCACGTATTACGTATCACGTATCATACACAAATTAACGAAACTTTGAACACGAAAGACACCATAAATAAAAAATTAACAACAGTGATGAACAAGAAGGTAATCCGTATGCCATAAGTATACCATTGATACGTATATTGTATATTGTATGTTTGCGTGATGTGTGGTGTGGGCGTGCATGTGGCCATGCCTGGCCGTAAAATATTTTTACACGCGGCGATCAATACGCACGTGGTTGGAAGACAGACTTGGTCTCGACGTGACATCGCAGTTCTTCACTTGCGAGTTTGTTTGTTTATTTTGCCGATCCTTCCGTAATTCGATGCGAGTTGGCGAGGGAAAGGGAGAGCTGAAACTTTCTCGCGATTGAAATTCAAGTGGTAAGGAGGGTGACGCGCCTACTCTGTGACCCCGGATCTGAGTTGCGACTACCAATATGGACCGACTATTACAAGAACGAGGGGAGAGGAGAGCGAAGATAACAAAAAAATGTGATCGGGCAAAACAAAGGGAAACAAATGTGCAAACTTTAGTTCCTCAATACTCTTGTAAATAGGCGTATATGGCTTTGTAAAAATACATGGGAGAGTGAACAAGAATAGCCATACGTACATACGCGTATCCCGCACCAAGAACGATGACCTGAAACATGTATGTACGATGTACTTGTAGTGTGGTTCGAGCGCGTTTCTTCTTTCATATACCTCGTATACAGAGTGGTACAGGAAACCTATTGAGAAAGATGAAATCTGGTCCGGGCTAGGATTTCTTATTTGAGAGAGTTCGCTTTCTCACTATTGAATAATTACTTCAACTTCACGGTAACTACTTTTGAATTCCCTTTTTCCCTTCGAACTTCAGCTTGTTTTTCTTATTGTATAGCTTGTTTCTTATCAGTAAGTAGCTATCCTGTACTACAAGTATTCTGAAAAATGATAAAACAGATGAAAAGTTCCGTTCCATAACCAACAACCAATGTGGTAGCCCTTGACATGCTCCCACCCCTATTGTTGTTGGTATTAATAGTAATATACGACCTGTCCAAGGACGAGTTGACGTCTATAGACGTCGGTAGTCTCAGTTTCCAGTTGCGGGCCAGGTATACGACACAAAATCGGATATACGAGTCTAAAATTACGCGGTTGGAAGTCTGTGAATATCATGCGTACCACCTGGGATTCGTTTCGCTGCGAAATTCCACATACATCATCACGGCCGCCGTGTCTGATGACAATGTAGGCCCACCTTTACCGACGTCTGTGTGGAGCTAGCTCTCTGTGTGTGTCTCTCTCCCGACAACACTATTAATAGTACAGCTCGGCGCCTCTACAGGCTCAACACTCTCAGCACCTCCACTTAAGGCAGGCACGATCGCGAGAGGCAGCCGCAAGACATATAGGCGAGAGGTGAGTGGAGCACGCACCCGACTGATAATGACCTCGCATTGTGCGCTTGCCATAATACGTTTATTGTGCGTTGGATGAGTTTCTCGCGCGGAATTCCCGTTGCGATTTACTCTGAATTTGATTTGATTGATACTACTGTACGTCTGCTGTGTACGAGAATTTTTTGTTTTGTTTGACCCAATTCGATGCGAGCTGACTAAGGAAGAAAGGGCTGGAACCTGCTCGTAGCCATAAAAATGCAAGGCAAGAACCGTGCGAAGTGCGGAGAGGCGGGAGAAGAGCCTACTATGTGACCCCGTCTCTGAGTTACGAAAAGAGAGCAAAAAAACAGCGAAGATGATAAATGGGACAAAAATAAATAAATCCGTGTACCAACCTCTATTATGTTCGTAGGTAAAAGCTTTTAACCCAATCATAACTGAAAAAAGTATCCCACACTAATTTCAAGTCATTTGTCCCCAAAGATGTGGGACCAGTTTTCAAAGGGATGAGAGGAACTATTCATATTTGTAGATACGACCCATGTCAGATAACATCACAAGTCCAATCTGTTACCGACCCTGCCTGCCCTCAGCTGGAGCCGTGACCCCACCCGGACCGGGTCCTTCTTGACACCCTGCTCCCACCAAGGTAGTAGTGGTGGATAAGTACAATCAGGCGCTGCCAGGGCCCATAAAAGACAGCCTGCTCCCACGTGCGTCTTCATCGGCTATACCCGGGGTTTCACCACCAACAGCTACTACCTGGTACAGCAAAAACGGGAACGACTCTAAAACTGGTATGTACAATAGTCTACGATTCGTTGTGCTTTTCTCCGTACCCTCGTCCCAGCAAATTTAGCTGCCCCTGCTCTTGGTGACGCATGCCTTCGATGCTCCTGGGGTTGCCGCTTCTCGTACCTTTCGTACATATACATATACAACTGCTGTTGTAGTACACGACACCTATTAAGAAACAGGAAATCTGGTCCAGGCTGTTTTTCGTATTTGAGACAGGGTGCTTTGTACACTTATTTCAAGATAACGACTCCCGGATTCCTTATCTACCTTTAAATATCAGCCTCGCTTTCTTATTAGCCTGTTTCTTATTATTACGGAGGACCATAGTTAATAGGACCAAATTTTGTTAGTAAAAATCTATGAATATATAGGGTTTTTTTTGTACGGAAGGTCCTATTTACTATGGTCCTCCGTAATAGGTGCCCTGCACTGCTGTATGCAGCGAAATAGCTGTCGATGTACAGCGGTGGGCGCCCGCCCGCAATTCATAAACATGAAGTTTATAAGAAACTCGGCCTGAGATCGCTGAGATTTTTTAGAAATATCGGAAAATGGGCGTGAGAACAACACATCAAACCGGGCGTCAATATATGAAACAATTATTGTGTTCATACCTCGTATCTGTATCGCACACCGTCATATTTATACGTAAGAGTAAGAAACAGCAGTTATGGAGGCCCACCTGTAAATTAGGAAACAAGGTCGCTCCACAGCGCGGCACGGCGTGATAAACGGCGAAAGCAACACCTTCGAACAGAGTACATTCAAATATCTCGAGAAGCGACGTTTCCTTCAAGAATCAGTCTTACATGATTGTTTTACAATTATCCGACAGCTATACTGGCTGTATAAGGGCCAAATACATTTTTTTCTATTTCATTGACAGTTTTCGATTTTTTTTTGTTTTTTATTTAATTACATATCATTCCCGGTGGTTCAGCAGGAAACCACGAAACCTGTTGAGTTGGAAGTCGAGGGTTCGAGTCTCCTCGCGGAGATTTTTATTATCAAATGACACCACTTTGTCGAGAGCGCACATCATAGCGTGGTTAAAAGCACAATTCCACGAGAGATGGCGAGGGAAGAAAGTTCTACGTAAAGTCTTCTCGCGATAAAAATGCAAGGCACGTACCATAGTGGGGAGGGGGGAGAAGAGCCTTCTTAGCGACCCCGGATCTGAGTTACGACTGAAGAGGGAGAGAGAATAGAAGGCCGAAGATAATACATGGGATGCAAAAAAATACCAGGTATAATACGAGTGAGTGTAAGTCGAAACGTCAATCACCAACAGGGATTTACCAGTGAAATTGAACATCACGGAATTCCACAAGAATTATGTTTGGACTTGTTTTGCTCTGCGTGGTATTCAATTTGGGAAGTTTGTCCAAATCAACATGGTATGTTCCATGAAACCGAAGCAAGCCACGCTCGCTCGTGTTCGAACCCTTCCCGTTATTGAAGCAATCGGCTTGAAAGTTCGTTCCAGGCGGTGTGTTGTCTTTCGTGTGACGCACGTTATGTCTCTTGAGCCGGTTGGTTTCTAACGCGACACAGACAGTAGTGGTGAAGATTGCGCTGTGTTTCACGTGACATCCGACAGCGATAAAAGGCAAGCAGGGTTTTTTCTACAAAATATGGATTGAGGTATTGAGTTGGCATACCCTGTTCGTTAGAGCTACCTAATGTCTTCTGCTACGGAAAGTGAGAACGTTTCCGTATACATCCGGCAAACTCGCCTCAGAACAGTGTACCTGTGTGTTTGTCGACAGTTGACGAAAATTACACCCCGGCTCCAGGTCCAACAAACCCAACCGGGTGATACCATTGTCCGTCGCGGTACACGGTTTTATGTCAAACAGCCCAAGACCAAAACATACGTTTACTGGAATACAAATTATCCGACTTGCTGAAGTAATGTCGACTGACACGGCAATATCATGAATAATGCAATTCAAGATCGTAACAGCAAGAAGCACAACGGCAGCAACAGCAGCAAACCTCAGGCACCACCCGAGTCGTATAACAAGTCCACTCACAGAAGGAACAATAACCTGCCGACCCAGCGAGATATTCATGCATGGCCATAGTCGTATAATCATAGACCCTCGCATCCCTACAATGCCGGGACGGAGCATGTCGGGTTTTCACCGACCAGGCGAACAATACAAGCACCAAGCGCGAAGCGCCATGATGTGTTCGACCAGGGAAGGGGAGATCACGTGGTAGTGGTGACCAGCGCGTCGATCCCCACAGCAATCTTGTCCCACGCGGACCTGAGCCCTCCCCGACTTAAACTGGCCGCCCACACCTCAGCTGGCAGCACTACCAAAAGCAGGGCGGCATCATGACGACAGATCAGAGGCTTCGGAAGTATGAATCCCCATCATCGTCAAATGAACAGCAGCGGAACACACCAACAAACAAACACCAGGCACCTAACAGCAGGAACAGGCCCAGTCGGTCGCACCTGGGCCCCTATTTCCGAGACGTAGACAGAGAGTGGACCCCACAAAAATACGAATTACCGCAGTTCCCGAGCGAAGTTTAAACGTAATTACCGCAGTTCCCGAGCGAGGTATAAACGTAATTACCGCTGGCAAAACGGCCCTCGCCCCTACCGCCATTCACGTGTGTATTAAGGTATCACCTAGGGAAGACCACGGCAACGAATGTCTTTATCGCTACTCCACAGCAGTATCATGTTGGGTAAACAAAGAGACCCACCTGTTCTATCGTACCAGCAGAGTGTCTTTGACTATCTTTGTGAATACATCATCAGCAACCTCATCACGATTCGATGCAACTGCATATCACACGAACGGTGGCAACATGTTTGCACATGGCCACGCTGCAAGACATAGATGACCTCGTGAGGGGGGGGCAGACAACCAATAAACCCATGTGTCTCGCGTGCATCAGTGTGCCTGTACTTACAAGTCCATGTCTGCTGTGTTGCAAGTGTAATGTACGTCACCATCCCGTTGCACCTAGTTAACGCTGTATTTTTTTCGTGAACCAACTATACTGGCCGGGCTGGGGACGCCTGTTTACGACGCCCGCGCTAGCCCGTTCGGCTCCGTCTGTTTCGGCTGTTATTTGTTTGGGTCGGGTTAAAATATCATAACGGCGGTGTTTGCATCCACTAATACTGTATAGAATCTCTACACAGCATGCTCTGTTTTGGTGAGCGGGCGATTAGTACAGTAGGACAAAGATACACGAGGAGAGTGATACCAGGTATTTACGAAATGCAAGAAAAGGAGCCAACAGGTTCAACGGATGCCTAACCGTAATTATTCCACACACACACGTTGTCAGTCATCCTGGTGTGACGTACACACCCACCCACCCACCCACCCACCCACAAGAGCTGCGATATAATTACACCGCTTTTCGGGACAAAACATGACGGACTGAGGAGGCTTTTCTCTATCGAAGAACTGTCGTATATCGTTTGTTTCTTTGCACTACCACTCTGGGTGTAAATAAAAGGACCGCTTGGTGTTCATCTTCATGTGACACATGCTACGATAGAGGTGCACCATGTTTTTCCTGATTTCCTCACTTAAGGAGCGTCATATATACCTCACCGAAAACATGATTTTGGAGGAAAATAAAAGTGCTGCCGGATGCGAAATATCATGACCGAAGTATAATCTGAAACAGTATTTGTCACAAAAACAAAAGTCAGATGAATTTGAGTTAAGTAGCCCGATCGTTCAGAAAGCGATTCAGCCAAAACGTGCTACCTTTATCATAGCACGCGTCATGTACGAATGGTCCTTGTATTCCCGCCGAGGAGAGTGGTATGCTTCTCGGTATAGATAGACCTCGTAGGCCACGGAATTGCACATCAGGTTAGGCGTGAATTTTCCGCAAAAGTCAATTTTACGACTTTTGTTTTCAGCCCCTTAACCCTTTTAGGACTGCAGTCCCGTTATGGGGACAAACCACTCTAATTCTAAGTAATGTGTCCCCGAAACGGGACTGCAGTTCTAAAAGGGTTAAGTGAGGGCTCTCATGTAGTTTGGAGTGCATCCTCATCGTGGCGTGCATCCACCTGCGAAGCGTCCACGGCGGTTACGACATGCAGCACAACCACGCAGACTCCCGGGCAATTGCTTTCGCGAGAAGCATTTCTCTGCACACAACCGAAAGGAATACATTCAGTAAGACATGTGCACCTGCATCATAACAAGTGTTTCCCCACGTAGAGTTTTCCTACAGGGTTCGCCTATAAGGAAAGGGGGTCGTGACTCAGAGGGGTGCATCTCCTCTTCTGGGACAACGTGCGTTCCAGTGTGCTCGATTGTGGTTCCCATGTATTGCTGTGTCCTGGCTGCTTACAAAACAAATTTTGACAGTAGTACTGTGCGTGAATACCGGAGTATAGTTTTTGATGCCCGAAGTTCGATGAAACATTCAAAGTAAAAATTACGACCGTCCTGCCCATGCGCCAACACGACGAACCGCTGCTCCAGGTCATCTCGCGCGGTGGACAGGAACACCAACTGTTCAAAGTCCGACCAAGCTCCGCCATGAAGATCCAACGCCAAACTTCCGTTGGACTCTTGTCTCTGGGATCCCTGTTGGTATTTTTGTCGGGCTGTGGCGTCGCCGGCAGCACCAGCAGCGGCATGTCGCCGAATGGCTGCATCCCCTCCTTCGTTTCGGACGGTGACTGCGACGGACTCAACAACAACGAGGAATGCGGTGAGTTTAGTTCCGTTTCGTCTCTAGACAGACCAGATGGGGCCATGCAATACCATAATAAAGCATACGTGTATTTCCTCACGTGCGTGCCGTTGTGAGAGGGATGCTATGAGAGAGAGGTGCAACCGTGCACTTTTTGAGGATGGTCACTTCTGCGGAGCTCTATACGAAACCCCAAAAAAACGATTGTTGAGGGAAATAAAAGTTGCTATAATATATATACCCGATGAACTCGCCCATGGCCTAAGGGCCCATATTAACGAGTATTAAATAATTTCAATTTGGAAAAATAAAAATTCAAATTCGCTTTTCATTGGTCAACACACGCACCAGCACCAAATACTAGGATCTTGGGGTATAATCTTGGGTGGTGGTGCGGGTTCTGACCAATGAAAAGCGGATTTGATTTTTTTTTTTTTCTAAATTGTTTTTTTTTCTTCTTCGTTAAAACGGGCCCTACGTACACAATGAAACATATTGCACCACTATTAATAGAAGAATAAAAAGTCCGACGATTTGGGGTTAAGGAGCTCGACCAATCAGAAAACGTTAAGGCTGAAACGTGTCACGGTAAAGGTCACCATGGTTGTTTCTGAGGGTGGTCGCTTGAGGCGCTATCTACCTATCACCCAAAACAGCGATTCTGAAGAAACCAAACAGTGCGACCCGATGCGCAATCCCATGGCTTAAGGATTCATGAAAACAATGTTGCGACACGATAATGAAATTCCGCCGATTCTGGGTTAAGGGCCCGTTTTAACGAAGAAGAAAAAAATTCAATTTGGAAAAACATATATTCAAACCCGCTTTTCATTGGTCAACACACGCACCAGCACCAAAGATTAGGATCTTGGGGCATAATATTTGGTGCTGGTGCGTGTGTTGACCAATGAAAATCGAATTTGATTTTTTTTTTCCAAATTGAATTTATTTTATACTCGTTAATTCGGGCCCTAAGGAGCATCATTATCATTCAGAAAACGTTTCAGCCAAAAAACGGTACACGTCTATCGTACCACGCGTCTATCGTAGCCTGCGTCGTGAGAGGATGTGCAGGGCCTCCATGGTGACAAACCCAACGCAGAAACAAGTGTAGCTACCTCCGTAGATCATGAAGGCCATAGGGTTCCCACTTAATAAACCTTAGCTAGTGCAGTGTGTCATTCGTACAAGAATCGAGCAGACGCACGCTACGGCAGAGAGGTGTACCATTGTTTTGTATAAAGCTCGTCACTTGAGGAGTTCCATGCCTACATACCTGCAGTAGTCTAAACACTGTCTTTGGAGGAAAGTGGACGTGCTACCCGATGGAAAATCGCATTGCACGACTGTACAATGATGAAACGTGAAAAAAACGATACTGAAATACCGACGCGTTTGGGTTAAGCAGCCCGATCATTCAGAAACAAAAATCGGCTAAACAAAATGATTCGTAGCTCTATCGTAGCGCGCGTCGTGATCATTCCTGCTTTGGAAGATGCCTAGGTCATGGAGAGGGAAAGGATTATTCTTACGAGGTGTGTAACGCTTGCAAAATGCCTACGAAGCTGCACTTGTACGTTCAAGTGGATGCGTGCTACGATAGATATGTCACATTTTGAATGTCGTTTTCTAAATGCCTGGTCTCCTTACCCCTAAGTCGTCTCAAATCTGATGTCCCCATATTTTTGAAGTTCATACCTGCGCCACGGGATTGTTCACCTGGTAGCACTTTTGGTTTCCTCCGAAAACATTTTTTTCGGTGAGGTACATCGTAGAGCTCCTCAATTGCCCACCCCCTCTACGGTATACCTCTACCGTAACATGCGTCAGTGCACCTCTGTGGCAGCCCCTCTAAACATGAATGGCGCCCTAACACACCCCGCATGAAATTTCCGGGAAGGCTGCGAATATCCGAAGCCGACATCCTAAAGTCAAACGTGGAACTCCATACCCTTGCCGAGTAATCCCACGGTAGGGATACCACTTCTTGGCTCAATCTTTTCTGACCGGTTGAGCTCCCCACGTGAGTAACCACTGAATACGATTCTTTATTTACTGGTATGTTTGGTTTTGGACTACGTACCGCATTGGACTTTTGATGGGGTTGCGCGAACGACTGTTTCCAAAGTCATGTTTCGGGTAGAACATTGAGCTCCTCATGTGAGGAGCTCAAAAAATGATGCTGCACACTTACCGTGGGATGAGTCTGCCCAAGAAGGAAGAAGTATCGCCTGGGCCAGTATCCAGGTTTTACGGGGGGGCTCGTACTGCGAGTATCCTGGTTTCGTATAGAAAGGCCGATACTGCCAGTGTCATGGTTCGTTCTAGGACGGCCCGTGCGGCTGTACTCATCCCCGGAGAGGGCGACCACAAGAGAGGAAAGGATACACCACGCCATACCGGTAGTGGTCTAACCACGAACTCGTTCTGAAACGTGTTGTCGAAGAAAACACGCCGATAGTTTACTGAAAAAAGAGCTGTTTATGATGCTTGTTTTACTCATTCGCTACCTATGCGTATGCAGCCCTGTTAGTCTGGGTCTAGGCGTTTGCCGAATATTCGGAAATATAGCACTTCCGTCTGAGGGGATTTTGAAAGCCGACTCTCCTCAAAACACGAGTGGCGTACCCCAACAAAAATGGTGGCTCCGGAAACAAATGCGTCGAGATTTTCCAAGACAACCCACCCCCTTGAGTTGTAACTTCACAGCCACGTTTCGCCAAAACGACTGTTGCGACGGTCGGGGAGGTCGCATTTAACTCCTTTCTTTTCAGATTATGAAACCCACTCGGCCTGACGTAGTGACCAGCTTAGTTATCGGCAGTCTCAAGCTGTGTCAACGATCGTGTTTTCGCTGTATGCACATCCATATGTAGGATGATTGTTTTACTATGTGATAACGCTAACAAGTGAGTTTTTTTCGTTCCGTTTTGAGTGCGGTCCTGACCCGCTCGCCCCAGTGGCTTCTGCACGGTGGTGAAAAATAGGGCTATATATTATATATCCCCCATGGGGGGATATATTTTATACCCTCTTTTTCCTTTGCACCGGCCCAATGCACGGGAGGCGTGTCGAAACCAAACTGTTGGCTTTGCAGTTACCTCTCTCGAGATGATGCCGTAGACGTATCGCTGCTGCGTATTTGCACTCTCCCCGCTGTTCCCAAAAATCATTTTGGAAACTCGTCCGAGAACGCCGAGAACGAACATATGTTATCTAGGTTGTTATTTTGTATACTGACGGTAATTATTTACTGAGGGGGTGCACATATCCGGTAATGGTGTTGGTAGATGTTAGTAGGCATATTATGTCATGACTTGCGATGAGTCAAAGCGAGTGTCGAACACCCGACCCATGCAACGATGAAGGTGCACCTGCATACAGGCCATTTTCTGAGGGTGGTCACTTGAGGAGCTCCATACTAATAGCAAGTCAAAAACTGATTTTGGGGGGGAAATATAAGTGCTACAAACCCGACGAGCAATCCCATGACGTACGTATAAAATGAAAATATTGCAACGCATGAGATTCGGACGAGTTTGGCTTGAGGAGCCCCGTCATCGCGAGAAAACATTTCAGCCCCGAAATACTATCTCTATATCAAAACGCGTCACACGAGGTGAACATAAGTGGTAACATATTACTGCATGTGTGGTTGGTCGAAAGAGCGAACGTGGGCGGTGTAAAGGTTTTTTGCGATTCCGAATCCGAGGAATGTTTGCAACAAGCTCGTCATCGGTATTCTTCTCTTCGGTGCACGTGTAGTGTCTGCTACGGGTTGCAGATGGTGTCGACCTTACGACGGCCATTTGAGATGGCGCATGGCATAGTGTCTCAGACTATTACGGAGGGCCATAGTAAATAGGACCAAATATTGTTAGTAAAAATTGTAATATATATAGGCTTTTGTGTTCAAGGTAGGTCCTATTTACTATCGCCCCCCGTCATAGTGGGATAAAGGCTATGGTATACCCATGCGAGCGCCATGAACGCATGCTACGGTAGAGGTGCACCTGCATACAGGCCGTTTTCTGAGGGTGGTCACGTAAGGAGCTCTATACAATCAATGAGTCAAAAAACTAATTTTGGACGAAACTAAAAGTGCTATGTATATACCCGATGGGCAATCTCCTAGCCTAACTATACGATTAAAAAACTATTTCAACGTAAGAGTGAAAGCCCGACGATTCTAGGTCGAGAAAATTGTTCCTTCATAAAATACTTCAGCCGAACAATATGCTACCTCTAGCGTCGCACGCGTTCATGGCAGGCCATGACAGTGCCATGACAGCGATAGAATCGGCTGCCCCTGCGGATAATTGACGAAGTGTATTGTTTGAGAAAAATTAAAAACATGCTGCGCTGCTTGTGCGCGGAACATACTGTGTATGTGTACTCCAACAACTACTTTCGGCAGCTGACACCTGGAGTCTCTGGAATTGTGGTCACATGTTTTCGCTTCCGTTTACCAGGGTACGACGGCGGCGATTGCTGTGAATGCACGTGCGTTAGCACCGAGGCCTTCACCTGCGGCGTAGACGGCGGATACGCTTGTGTGGACCCCGGTGCCGCGTGCGTGGACGACGATGACATCACCACCTACCGCTACTCCGACGACGAATTCAACTGCATCGGGCCTTTTCTCGGAGACGGTGACTGCGACGAGGACAACAACAATGAGGCATGCGGTGCGTTCCATAGCACGTGGAAGGCGTTGTCCTACCATTGGGGGTAGAAACTTTACTGTGTGTTTTGGGTCTGAAATCGCTCGGACGCTGACCGGGCTCCTTAACTAGATTCCGTTGCAAAACCATGTTTTTTTGTTTTGTTATATTTTTTTCCCTCTTCAGCTACAATCATTAACTAATAGAACGCCGTTCACAACATCATATACACACATATCGAAAGAGCTACGTATGTTTCGATACTGCACCATATGATGATTTCGAGCTCAAGCACGCCTTGGTTGGTCGTGGGTGTTCTTCGTCGTCACATTCTTACGTGTACAGGTCTTGGAATTATTCATCAGGTTGCACTTGGGGTGTGCACTTCTTGCCTTTTCTCGAAATTCTTTTTTAGGATGACGTACTATTAACCCCTTCAGAACTCAACCCACATTTTTGGGGACAAACTACTTGAGTTTAGTGTGGGCTTGTTTTCCGGTAGTAAAAGGGTTAATGATTCTGGTATAAATAACGCCTTTGTTAGTGATATTGAACTCCTCGAGTGAGGAAGCTCAGAAACGTCACGTGTTTTCCTTGCCGTAAGGGACGGACTATGGTCACGAGTAGCCTCGTGGGAGATACCGTTGCTGGCCGACATGCATGAGACCAGGGCATGGGAACAATATGGCTCTTTGACTAGGCAGATAACCCCCCATGTTCGCCACCGCGTTTACGTTGGTGCTATGGTAGGGGGGTCATGTATAGGTCCTTGTTTTTCACCTGCATAGAGCCACTCGACCGAGTGACTGCTTTACTGCATTGTACGCATGACTTTTTTGTTTTTGTTGTTGATCTACGTACAGTATATGCACCGCCATTGGAGGTTTTGTTACGTAACGCGAACAAACTATGTTAAGGTCCAATGTTTCAGTTGGATTCGGAGACGCTCGTCCGGGTGGCCAAAACCCGGTGGTGAAAATGTGGGTACCCCCCCTATCGTAGCAACCGTCGTTCTACTGGGGCGAATGGCTTTGAACGTCGCTCCAACATTGGTGATAAACGGAAATGTTGTCATAGTGCGACAATCAATCGCATGGCAGGGCAGGGCGTATCGGGAAAACAAGACACGCTTGAAAACGTCAAGACTGCATTGAAATATGTTCGTCGCTCGGCTGAAAAAGCTGGACTTAAAAATGCGACCCCGCTTCCGTAGCACCAGGTCTTCCGATTGAACAGGATTTTTTTTAAAAACGCCCTGTACATGTACTCGTAGGAACAAGGCGTAGCTTGTTTTGAGAGTAACCTCTCCTCGAGGGTGACAATGTTGTGAACGGTGATCTACTCCAGGAATCCAAAGATTGTCCGGGTTGCAGCTTCACATCGACCGAGCATAGTCACGATACCGTCTCGTTGGAGTTGCACCACCGTTGTTAGCGTAGGCCGTGCTATAGCGAGGGTTGCATGTTTCAAGCCTCAATGGTCCTGACTGGATACGTAGCCAGCGCGATCAGGTGTAATGCTCAGAGTAACATACGTCGGTAGTGGGGTGGAGTATTTGTTCTTCCCTTTTTTTTTCTTTTTTTTCTTCGTTTCTCTGTGCCCCCTAGTCCCAAGACGCGTGCTACGATAGAGGTATACCTTTTTTTGGCTGAAACTTCTCCCGAATGATGAAGCTCCTTAACCCAAAATCGTCAGAATTCATTCTTGGGTTGTAATATTTTTCATTATACACTTGGACCATGGGATTGTTCATCGGGTATGATAGCACTTTTATTTTCCTCTAATGCCCGTTTTTCGGCGAAGTATGGCGCTCCTCAAGTTAGGAGCTCAGCAAAAACATGGTGCACCTCTATTGTAGCATGCGTCCCAACTCAGGTCCGGGATCACATAGCATGCTCTCATCCTCCCTCCCCACTCACTGTTCGCGCCTAGCTGTTTCCTTATCTAAAGAAGTACTTCAGGCCTTTCTTCCATTGTCGGCTCGCGTTGGATTACGGGCATAGAGGTCTTCAAGTGAGACATACCGCACGGTAATGTTTGGTCTATCGTACCCCTACCAGGGCGTGTCTCGCCTGTACGAGCCCCCGGCATTCGTAAATATTTATATGTGGTTGTATATCTGAACGGGAAGTAGAGACTCATACCGACGCGCGCGAGTCTCGTTTTCGAAACATGTTGAACCCGGTCGTTCAAACCATTATGCCACGTATCAGAAGTTCGACCGTATGTACCTTCAGTGGCTGGCGTGAGCTCTCGGAATCTCGAATACACCCATGCTACGCGCAGGTCGCTCGTTGTTTTTGCATGGTAGCTCAAACACACGACCTCACATATCAAACGAGAGCTAAGGTTGCGTCAATTTGTAGATACCTCAAAAACATCAGTCGTTTCGCTTTAGTTCGTGTTCTTCTCATGTGACCTCCTGAATGAAGAAACGCCAAGAACATTACCTGTCATCCAATACTAATATGTGATGGTTTTTTCATCGGCAGTTAAGGGTCGACGGTCCCGTTGTTATATTTTACATCGCAGTTCAGATTAGACTATATCTTGGCGACGCCCCTGCCTTATTTGAGATCATTTTTGCTGCTCTACCCTTCCCCGCCACCAGGTTACGATGACGGCGATTGCTGTCAATGCACCTGCGTGAGTACTACCGCCCATACCTGCGGCGACATCGCGAACGGAGGCTTCGAGTGCCTCGACCCCAGAGCTCCTTGTACGGACGACGACGACGGTTTCTTTTTCGACGACGACATGATGGGGAGCTTTTCCTACGACGACTCTTGCATCGACGGCGCTATCGGAGACGGTGACTGCGACGAGCTCAACAACAACGATGCATGCGGTACGTCAGGGTTTAGTCCTTACATTGATGTATCGGACCGAGTACCTTAATGAACCTGATGGGTGCTATGGTTGGGGTACGAGCACAATTTGACATAAATTGTTTCAGACTGACGAGGCTCCTCCGCGCAAGGAACTACCCGACATCGCTGGAATCATATTACTTCGTGTTTTTTATGATACATAAGCCATGGGGATTTTGTTCGTCAGGTTGCACTTTCAGGTGTTGTTTAGCTCGGGGTCAGGTTTTGGGTGAAATATGGAGCTTCTCAAGCGCTGAGCTTCAGCACAAATCGGTACACCCCTAGATATCATAGCGAGCATCACCTCTCGTCAGCTTGTTTAGGAATGTTTATGAAGGGGTAGACATGACGGATGTACTCTTCTGGTCAACTTGATACACGGGCTAATGCTCGCACACGCCTGGTACATTTTCTGTTCTCAATCATTGTGTTTCTGCTGCCAAATTTCCTGGCGCGAGCCCCCATGTTCGACTGCAACAGCTCTTCCGCATTCGTAAGGGTCGGGCAGTTTGTCCTAACAAACACGGGGTGCAGTCGAACAACGGTCAACGAGGGTATCGATGTTTGTGTCGGTGGAGTCGGTTATTTGGCAATTGTTCCAACTTGAAGTGTTTCTCTTCCGTGGTGTTCGTTCGCGATGCTCTTGCCCATGTAATTGAAAGTGCTTGACTCGCAGGTTGTTATGGTCGCCATATGGTCTAAGCAGTGGACCACAACTGCAAATTTCTTACGCGTTGTCAGCCCCCCCTCCTCCGCTGCTGCCGTACGTTCACCGGGGGCGACAATGTACACCTGACGTCACAAAAGGAGTGACATTCAACTATCCCTTAGTTCGTCTCCTTGAGTAACGCCACCCGCGGTGTTTAGGTGCACGCTACTTGTATTGAACGTTGAATCATGTCTGCAGTTGTGGACGAGGGTCAGCAGCCTGTCTTGGCCTAGCGGATGCTTTGTTCCACCTGCGGGTTTTCTTTGTCGGCAGCACCCTGCAGACGCATGCTGCGGTAGAAATGCACCGTGTTTTTTTTTGCCTCATAAGGGTGGTCACTTGAGGAGCTCTATACCTCACTCAAAACCCGATTTAGACAAAAGTAAAAGTCCAACCCGATGAACAATATCATGTGGACTACTGTAAAGTGTACAATGAACAACAGACGCAGGATACGATAGAGGTGCACCCTGTTTTTTTGCTGAGGATGGTCACTTAACGAGCTCTATACCCCCACCCAAAACCTGATTCTGAATGAAAACAAAAGTCATGCGCAATGAACCATCCAATGGCCTAAGAACACAAAGAAACCTATTGCAGCAAAAAAAAATGGAATTACGACAAGTTGGGGTTAAGGAGCCCTGTCATTCAGAAAACGTTTCCCGCCAAAAAAAAGGTATACCTCTATCGTGGCACGACTCAATATTTCAACACGAGAAGGAAGGTCCGAAGAATGTTTGGGTTTAGCATTTAGCCCGTTCATTCAGAAAACGTTTCAGCTATAACAAATGCTGATGCATGCTGCGATAGAGGTGCTCCATGTTTTTTTTCTGAGCTCCTCACTTGAGGAGCTCCATGCGAAATCCGAGAAATGTATTTCGGAGGAAACGAAAATTCCTACCCGATGGACGATCCCACGACCTAACTAACCAAGCATACTGCGAAACATATCGCAACCCAATACTGTGTGCCTGAAGATTTTGGGCTAAGGAGGTCGATCATTCAGAAATATTTCCAGCCAAAACCTGCCACCTCTATCGTAGCACGCGTCTGCTACCTCTATCGTCGCCCGCGTCTCCCTCACTCAATAACGTTACCGGTGGATGTTGCTAGCTAACTACACGCACGATTTGGACGTTTTGATGTTCAGATTACGACGGCGGGGACTGCTGCGAATGTACCTGCGAGAGCTCCGTGCCGTTTTCCTGCGGCGAGGACGCCAGCTATGACTGCATCGACCCGAGCGCGCCGTGCGTGAACACCCTCGTCGACGCCGGGACCAAGACAACCGTTGGCGTGTCCTCCAACGGCTATGACACTCGCCCAGGGGCAGACAACGGCGGTAGTGGCTGCTTGGAGGATGGATGCCAGGCGGGCCTGACCCGGGACGGCGTCAGCGCTGACGTCGAGTCACGGTGGTCTTGCTCACAGGGAATTGTCGAGGGAGAAAGGCTGTGCAAGATCGACTTCACTTTCGAAGACCCTCAGGACATCGTGGATGTGGAGGTGGCGTTCTGGAAAGGGGATGAACGCGATCGCACCCTGGAGGTAAGAGTCGAACTGGGGTTGCACAGTAGTGTGCCGAGAAACTTGAGGAAATAAGAGGCCATGAAACAATAAGTTGGCTTTATTCTTGGGAATGTCTACTCTCGTGGTTTACTACGTACCTAGTAGACTATTGTTTCCATAAAATTGTTCCTAGTTAGTCCTGCGAAGCGTGTAATGTGGTGGGATATCAAGGTTTCGAAAACGCCTTCTGTTGGTTATTGTTCCAATCTCGAATGTTTCACACTGCGGGGTTGTTATATGCATCGCCGGGGCGTACGGAACCCTCTAGCATTGCTATTTTGCTTAGCCCAAACTGGACCCTGCAACAACTTCGAGCCGGATCTCAGCCCGACATAGAGCTTGCCACCAAACCGCCCTATGCGTGATCGTGACGTCGGTGTTTGGATCCCATGCTACCAAACCCTCCAAGCTAAAACAAACTCCAAACACAAAGCAAGAAAAACAGGAATGACATAATTCCATCACGCTGTATATATAGATGCGGGGCACCCCAGCTGCCGAGACCGAGTGAGGTAGAGATCGCCGTCGGAAGTATTGGAACGTGGTAGCTGTTCTTCTGCTTCTAATGTTTAGGGCCGGCCTTCTTGTGCTTGTTCCGCGCAGACAACCCGACAATTGCTCTTCATCGTATTGTCGCTCCCGCTTTTAGAATTCAGACCACGTATTCAGTATCCCGTCAATTGAAACCAGCGCGTCATACATTCGACAACCTAACATGGGTAAGCTTATCAGGTCCAGTCGAGGAGTAGCTGATGTCTGCTTTGCTCAGACGTGTTTTGATGAAATGAGCTCTGCAAGCTGCACGATGGCCGACACTGGGCTTAACAAGTGTCTAGCCAGGATACATATCACAATCCCTGCTGTTTTCTAAACGCGCGTTAATCGTTTTTCCAGGTGAACGTTAACTCCAACGTCGTCGCCGACTTCGATTCATACGCGGGATTGACCTTCAACACATTCAGCCTCAATGCTCAGGCGGTGTCCACTTTGGGCTTCAAGGCAGTCGGCTTAGACGCGGACGAATGGATCAGCCTTATCGAGGTCAGTGGCAGAATTATCCCTTCTCTCCATTCCACCTATTATATTCGGCCGTCTTTTCTCTCTCCCTCTTAGTCGTAGCTCAGATCCGGCGTCACTAACTAGGTCCTTCTACTGCTTCCTCACTACGGTGAGAGTGCCTGGACTTTTTATCGCGAGAAGATTTGTTGCCGCATCAAAATATCAGGCCTAACAGCAAAGGATACACTCATACTATTGCAAGGTACATACGGCTTATGCATCGAGAACGTTAACTTGAATCAAGATGACGAACTCATACGGTTGTGATATATTCGAGATCGATGTTGGCACGTTCCGGCTAAACTGGTTGCCGGTAGACGCATGCTACGATAGAGATGCATCATGTTGTTTCCGGCTCCTCACTTGAGGATCGTCAGAACCTCACCGAAACATGATTTCGGAGGGAAATAAGAGTGTTACCGGATGAAACATCTCATGACCGAAGTATGCTCTGAAAATGTTTTCGTCACAAGAATGAAAGTCCGACGAAATTGGGTTAAAGAGCAGGATCATTCAGAAAACGATTCAGCCAAAAAGTGCCACTTCTATCGTAGCACACGTCGGTACCCTCCTCCAATAGCACAATCCCCCCGCAAACGAAACCTTGTGGAGACCATGAAAAACAATGTAGCCCGCACCAAAAGGCCGTAATGAGTTGGGAGAAATTTTGACATCTTGTGGGGTTTGCTACGTTGTTATATTTTGCCACGAGGATTATTTTTCGTCGCCAAATTGGGTGTGGGGAGAATCTCGGCCACCTTTGTGCCAGAAACACAGCCGAGTTCATACTCATACTGTGTATTTGATACGTGGATTGATACGTAGTACTGCCGTTTTTTTCCAAGGCTCAGCTCACGAACTCAGCCCTTGGCTCATAATCACTCTGCGCATACCCTTTGAAATGATCAAGCCGTGGGCAACTTAGACACACTATGCATATCACGTAACGCGTATTTGGCAAGTACCTTTGCATTCCAATACCTTGTCCCGACCTCGCGTTGACGCAACCAACTTCACTTGTCGCATGCCGCACGCACCGCAGGTACGGTTCCTGGTGGAGCCCTAACTCGTAATTGTCACTGAATCCGGCAGCTTGCTCAGGCTGCCAGTCGGGACATAGGGCTCGGATACCCTGGATATGAGACGGTATCGAGACAGTCGTGATTTTCAGTGTGGTCGAAGTTGCCTGGACTGGGAACGGTATGGAGGATGTTACGACGCTGCTTGGACCCTGTTGTAGCTGGTTGGACAGATAGATGGAGAGCGATATCGACCGTAGACTTGATTAGACGAAGGCCTTCAATACTTCAGCACCGGCTGCTACGCTGCACGGCTGCTCAACTCTCTCCAGTCTAGAACATATCAGATCACCGTTGCTGTTGAGGTGTGCTCGATGGAGAAAGCTTGCCAAATCCGGTGTGGCAAGGACCACCGAGGGCGTGTCAGACGCCATTGCTCATGTACGCTCCAATATGGGGTTTAGAGATTTGTACCTTGCGGCTGATTGTAGTATATGTTGATTGGCGAGAATTGGATAAAAACGTACAAGTTAACCACCCGCTCTGCGGTCTGTGAGGACGATTTGGGTACCTCGAAAGTAGGTTGAGGTGTTGTACTTGATGTGGCGAATAAGGGGTTATGAGTAGGGGTTGGTTGCGTCGAAGGTATTGGGTTTTAGCGTGTATTTGCGATACCGTAATGGTTCCGCTATAGTGCAATCCCACGGTAGTGGTACCACTTTTAGGCTTAATATTTTCTGACCGGTTGTGCTCCTCACGTGAGTAACCACCGGATACTAAAAATATGTTACTGGTATATTGTTTTTGGACTACCGCATTGGGACTTTTGGTCGGGTTGCGCGAACGAATGTCTCCGAGGTCATGTTTCGGGTGAGATATTGAGCTCCTCATGTGAGGAGCTCAGAAAATTCTGCTGCGCCCCTACCGTGGGGTGACTCTATACTGCCGGTTAAGCAGTTCCGGCTGGCCGCTATATAGATCCGTTGAAATCGCTTGTCACATGTGGAATTAGCCGCGCGGTAGTGTGCTAAGAACTACCGATTCCCGCTACGGTGCTGGGGTTGTTGGCTGGCTTTTACCGGCACAATAAAGAGAACGATACTAAATTTTTACTGCGTTTAAGTTGATACACTTGGTAGAAACGTGTTAGTGAATACCTGGTACTGATCACAATGCTACAGAACACAACGCGCGAGTTCAGCAGAAGTGTTCTACGAAAAACCGTTTATGACGCATGTGGCTTCCCGACCCAGGATGTACCCAACATCGTCGAGACTGGTGTTACAATAGGGGGGGGTGGTGTTGCACACACTACTGGCAGGCGTGTCCTAGTTGACTACGCGGCCTACCGAGATGACGTGAACAAGGAGAGAAGATAACATACACCAAATACCAAGCACACGTACCTGGGTCAAAACCATATTTTCCGAGACCCCACCACATAAGCCCCACAGGAGTTAGGCCTCACCAAAATTGTCACCGGCTGCACCACCCACACATATACGGTTAGTACCAGCATCATCAAAACCCGGGTCGAACCATTACAATAATCGACTTTCGGCGTAGTGAGCATCATCGAACCCGAGGCATCCGAGTATCATCTCATATGAAAATGCCTCGTCACACATAATGAAAACCCTATCTCCGTAGACCAGTATGAAACCCCCAGACATACGCAAATCAGTATCGAGCCGCCGCATGCCACAAGCAGGGGGTTATTATATCATCATTTTGACTGCCGTGTATACGCCACTGGGCCGAGTGTCTCCGAACACCACACACAATTGGACATGAAAAAGGTTTGTTGGCGCGGCGCGACATACGAGCCCATCGTAGAAATAAGTGCAACAACCTAGGAGGAATAAACGCAAAAAACTGAATAGCAATAAGGTAGGTAGTCACACTGCCTGGTGGTACTGGGTAGGTAAAACACACGAACGCAAAATGACTATGTACGCTGCGAACTGGTAGCACCTAGACCGAGGAATTTATCAGCGGGATTCGCTCATGTATATTTTGTTTTTCAAGCCTATTATTAGGTGAGACACACACAGATAGGTGCGATCGAGAGCTCCTTCGAGGAAAAGCCTTTGAAAATTAAACTTCTGAGTGCTTCCCTCCATGTAGATCGGTGGTCGTTCGAAAACCTCACCACTTCCGAATGCGCACTCTAGCACCTCAATAACAGCTACTACGACTACGTTGAACTCCTCCACCTCCTACCACAACGTTCCATTGAGGAATCACCGACGTCAGGCTACACCCAACGCACCCCTGGGGACGATGCCGCCAAGTTCCTCGTGTGGGCCCGGAGAGGGTCCACCCCCTTTGACCCTGACCCCCAGCATCGGCTTGTGTGCCCCATGTGGCGCCCCTAGACCGACAACGCGCCTCGGGGCACTACTGTCGGGTGAAAACGTTTGTGATCGATGAAGTGAGGCTCAGTTAGCAAAAAAACTACGCAGTTATGGGGGAGAAAAGGCACCCCCTGTCGGAACACGCCTACTGGGTTTTCTCAATCGTCGACGAGCTGTTACGGCTAGCAGCAGTACAAGAAGGAGCGATGATGCTGCCTGAACATGTCCGCTTCATACCTCTAAAAGTTCAGTTCCGACACATAAAAATATCAGCCCTCGGAGGAGCAGTAATTAACGCTGCAAGCGTCGTTTTGGGTCGTCGCATGCTTCGTTCTTGAATCGCTCATAAAATTCTGAAGGACGTCTTCCGGTGATATTTACGTCAGGCGAATTTAATATAACATACAACATATCGCTGTACCCCCACTGATGCTTACAGGGTCATGAAAGAGATATCGTTAGTCCGGCATCGGGATACTCTGGCGGGCAGCCTCAGCGGTGGCCAGCAGGGCCTCTTGGCGCTTGCCCTGGAACTGCTGAACGATCGCCGCATCCTGTTCTTGGACGAGCCCACCTCCGGACTGGATTCAACGTCTGCGCTAGAGCTCGTGACCATTCTCAGGCGTCTCTCCAGAAAGGTAAACCCCGTCAAGAATGCAGTTTCAGTCAATAATTACGAATATTGCTAGGGTAGAGGTGCACCTGCATACAGGACAATACCTGCATACAGGACATTTTATGAGGATAGTCGCTTAAGGAGCTCTATTCCTCACCCAAAAACCGATTTTGGAGAAAACCAAAAGTGCTACCCGATCAACAATCCCACGAGCTAGGTATACTATGTAGAGTATGGCAACACAATAATGCACGTCCGATGGATTCGGGTTGAGGAGCCCGAACATTATAAAAACAAACAGCTAAAAGCGCTACCCCTACATCGTAGCATGCGTCTTACGCGTGGATACGTTTGGTACCTGCCTTCTCCAAACTTACATGGGGTAACTCAGGAAAGTATCTGGTCCTCTTCTAGCATTCATAGAGTACGGTAAACATATTCAGTATAGGCTCTTTCCACGGCATGTCTCTGTTTTGTTGTTCGTTGCCGTGCGATGTTGTTTTGGCTCAGATATTTCAACCTCCTGGGAGGCTTCAAAGTTGTATTGTTGGTAATCGTGGATTTTCGACCATATTTGTTAGCTCGTCAGTCTAGGAAACAGGTTTCAGTCAGACGGTGCTACACTCGACGCAGGCTACCTTACGATGAAGGTGCACCTGCATACAGGACACTTTAAGGTGCACCTGCATACAGGCCATTTTCTGAGGGTGGTCACTTGAGGAGCTCTATACCTCAACTGAAAACTGATGTTCGCGGGAAAACAAAAAGAGCTTCCCGAGAAACAATCTCATGGCGTACGTATATAATGAAGAATATCGCAACACGAGCACGAGATTTCGACGAGTTTGGGACGAATGCTACGATAGAGGTGCACCGTGTTTTTTCTGGGCTCCTCACTTAAGGAGCTCCAAACCTCACCCGAAAAACGATTTTGGAGAAAACCAAAAGTGCTACCCGACCAACAATACCATGAGCTAGGTATACTATGGAAAAAAATACAACACAAGAATGAAAGTCCGACGAATTTGGGTTAAGGAGCCCGATCATTCAGAAACAAAATCAGCAAAACGTGCTACCTCTATCCTAGCACGCGTCTTGGGTTAAGGCGGGGCGCCTTAACGCCCCGTCTTTCAGAAAAACAAATCAGCCAATAAACGGTACACCTAGCTCAATCTTAGCGCGCCGGTCCTCTCTATCGTAGCTCAGCGTCCACAGCAAGCAACAACAACCACCGACGCGTGCTACCTTAAGGGTACGTAGTAATTTTCCGGCAAACCCTTCCTGGTTGGCGGGGGTCTGTAGCCGAGAAGCTTACAAACTACGTTTGGTTTCGGGCAATAATATTGATTCTAAGCCTACGACAGTACGAGACCATAGGATTATTGGTCGGATAGCCCAACCATTGTTAGGTGAACGTCCGTATGTGGATGGGGGAAATAGTCCCTCGGGAGAGGCAGGGGGAGCACGTCCTCGTTTGAGATGGCTGAAGCCGATTCCGATTGACTGAGGTTGAACGAGCACCGATCGATATTCGGCGCATGCTACGGTAGAAGTCCACCTGCATTCAGGACATTTCCTGCGGCTCCTCACTTGAGGATCTCTATACTAATAATAGGTGATAAACTGAGTTTGGAGGGAAATAAAAGCGATACACGATGAACCATACCACGGCCTAAAGACGCATGCTACGATAGAGGTGCACCATGTTTTTTCTGAGCTCCTCACTTAAGGAGCGTCATACCTCACCGAAAAAATGATTTTGGAGGAAGATGAAAGTGTTGCCGGATGAGAAATCTCATGACCGAAGTATACTCTGAAACAATATTCGTCACAAAAATGAAAGTCCGACGAATTTGGGTTAAGGAGCCCGATCGTTCAGAAAAAGATCCAGCCAAAAAGTGCTACCTCTACCGTAGCACGCGTCTAAACTTGACCACTACCTATATATTAACGCAAGAATGAAATACCGACGATATTGGGTTGAGGGGTTCGATCAATCACAAATAACTCCACTAAAAAAAGGTGGCATCTATCCTAGCGCGCATCATTCATGAACACGCGTGCTACGGTAGACTGGTGCTACGATAGGGGGGGTGCCCACGTTTTCACTACCTGGTTTTAGCCGCTCGGACGAGTGGCTCCGAAAATAAAAGGAAGTTGGACCTAAACATAGTTTGTTGGTGTTGCGTAACAACACCTCCAATGGCGGTGCATATATAACAACAACAAAAAAAAGTAAAATATGAGTACAACGCAACGCAGTAAAGCAGTCACTCGGCCAAGCGGCTCTATGCAGGTGAACATCAAGCATCTATACATGATCCCTCTTTACCGTAACACCAGTCGATACATGCTGTGCGTTCGGGGCTGTCGCCCGTGTTGCGATAGAGGTGGCACCTGTTTGCTGGCACGGTTTATGAATGCCCAACTCGTCGAAATATCCACCGTTGTTGCGTTTGTGTTGCAATACGTCTCATTCTATACTGATGAGGCCCCAGCGGTATCGTTCATCTGGGGAGTAGTTTTAGCTTCCTCTGCAAGAACAGGTATTGGGTGAGGTATACACGCTCCTGAAGTGAGCAGTCCCATCAAATATATGGTTCCCCTCTACCGTGGCATGCGTCGGCTAAAATCCATATGACTGACGGGGGCGGGGTCCCTAACCCTGAGGGATCCCCCATTTTCACTGGAATCCCCCATTTTTGTATTTTTTTTATACTTTTTCGTTGTCCGGGCGTCGATCATGGGATTGTTCACGTTGCCTTGTTTTGTTGTCAGTGTCTTGGTGAGGCATAGGTCTCCTCGAGCGAGTAGCCTCAATACACAATAAGCGCTACCCTTCACCGTATCACGCCTCCGTATATGCCAAATCACGTCATGACGCATGCTACGATGGAGGTAGCAATTTTCGGCTGAAACAGTTTCTGAACTATTGGGCTCCTTAACCCAAAGTCGGGTGACTTTCATTCTAGTGTTGCAAAAAAAAAACAGAGTTTACTTAGGCCATGGCATTGCATAAATGTGTACCACTCCTATTTTCCTTCAAAATCGGTTTACGGTGGAGATATGGAGCCCCTCAAGTGACCACCCGCAGAAAATGGCCTGTACGCAGGTGCACCTTTACCGTAGTAGCATGCGTCTCATTTCAACTGACGACGCGTGCTACGGTAGCGGTATACACGGTATACCTTTTTTTGGCTGGAACGTTTTCTGAATGACTGGTATAAACGTATTACTGCCCTGGGGAGGCCCGGTCTTGCTTGCAGACGTAGAGCGGAGCTTCGCTATGGTACTCATACGTCGGGGACTCCGGTTCCCGCACCTCAAAGCGAAACTCTCGCTCAATTGGACAGGACCGTTCAAGATCTTAGCCGTCGGTCCCTCCCCGGCAGAAGCTACGCCTGACGGTCGCCCTCTGACCGCCAAGCTTCTCTACCGAGTTAGGCGAGTTTTGGTAGGAGTTACCTGGTCCGTTGTTATTCCAGTTGTTTCGCGGAGGCGCGTGTGTGTTGCCTCCGTTACTGTTGCGAGAGCGGTTGTTGTCCTGGTGTCGCGAGGAATTTCTACGGCGATCAGAAGTAGACGACGAGCGTGTGTTTTCGCCGCCTACAGAGTGGTTACGGCTACGGTGGGAGCGCATGCGCTGCTGCCAACGACGGTAAGCGTCCCCATTGTCGCCGAGTGTACCAAGCTGGGGGTTAAGGCAGCCACTACGGTTAGCGAAAGGTAGCGAGCAGAATTTCAGAGAGTGGTCTGTACCATGGCAGTTCAGGCAGAGCCCTCTGTTGTCACGAAAAGCACGCGTGCGAGCCTCGGGAGACGTAAGAGTAGTCCATAAGGGGGGGTCCTTATTATTAAAAGATGCGGAGACTTGGAACACAGTGTCCCAGTCAGCAGAGTCAGCAGGCCAATGATTGTACGTGTGAGAAAAAGGATCAGACTCATAATGGTCGGCATGAGCGACGCTCATCACAACAGGGTTGTGCGAGGAACCCACGTGTCCCGAACGGGACGACGGGGCGGCAGATCTACTCTGAGAGCGACTGCCTGCATGCTGTTGCAAAGAAAGGCCCGCCAGAGGGGGCAAGGAAAAATAATTTTCTCCGCTTATAGCGGGAGTTTTATTCGTCGCCATGGTTTGAAAAGACAACCACATGGCATCAATCGAAACAAAAGGGGTGGGCGCAGTTGCCAAAACACCCGGAAAAAGCGTGGGCATGAGCCCGGGGTACTGGTTTATTACGCTACGGCGAACCAGTTCCAAAACAGTCGACACACTGGGAGCAAGTACATGCTCCGAGCCTGTGACGCTAGATACGACCACTCTGAAAGACCGAAAAAAATCAGAAAAGGGGGTACCGTTGGATACACCAAAAGTCTGCAGCCGCTGGAACGCAGCAGTTCCGTCTCCGTGGTCAAAGTGGTAATGGATGAGGCGAAGGAGCTGGTCAAAAGCATCCGGCCCGCGGGCGTGGGCATCCAGGCTCCGGTTCACCTGCGAAAAAAAATCGTCGAACACGGCGGTGAGGTCGGCGGAAGAAGGACGGTCAGCGACGATGGCTCTCATAACGACCTTTTGAAGGGGTCTTTCCCAACCGCGGATCCAGTCATCAGCATCAAGCAATTTGACACATCTTTCATCGCTTAAAACTAAAATGTCCGCCAGAGCTCGTTTAATGCTCCGGGATAGTTGTTGTGTCCCACCCGCTTGGGTAGCTGCCGAGCTAAGAGGGAGGGGGGTGACACGGTCGACCTTACGGAGATCAATCGTGACATAGTGTCGTTGGACACTCTTGATGTACGCATCATCAACGGCAGCGGCTACCTCGTCAATTTTTGAATTTTTGCTTGCCGTGCATGGGCTGTCGCGGAAGACAGGGGGAAGGCAGCAGTGGTAGCGGCTACGCTACGAGAAAGAAGGTGCAAGGCATCACTCGATGATACATCTACGAGTGAAGGAGTAACTCGCCTTGGTGTTTTCAGGGCCTCCACGTCGTCCGAGTCGTCCGACTCCTCGTTGGCTGGCTCCGTCTTCGTTCTCCGAGATGGGGTGGTGCTGCTGCTGTTATTCTCCTCCCGACGGTTCTTCTTCGGCCCCGCTCGATGTTGGCGTGAGGAGCTGGATCCGTCGGGGGCGCGATCCTATCGGTCGTCTCGTTCGTTTTCGCGGCGACCATGACGGGGGGAGGCTCCAGCCTGCCGACGAGGCGAGGCAGCGGCGCCAGCAGCAAGTCCCGAGCGGTCGGGCCACACAGCCTCTCCGCGGCTGTTGTTCAAGTGAGCTCTTCTGAGCAGTTCCCTAGGAGGACCTGCGCCGCGATGCGGTCGTCCCTGGGGGAGTTGGGCGATCCGCCCCTTGGCTTCGCCGGCGCATCGTCGCCAGACCCCTTATAATCCATCAAGTCATCCATCGGGTCGTGCCGTGGGAGGTAGCCATCTGGGAAAAGAGGGGAGATGAAAGAGTAGCCGAAAGGCAGAAGCGCGGGGGCGAAGGCGCGGGCGACACCGAGGGGGGGGAAGGGCGCGGAGGGGCGCAATCAGTGATCGTGGTCGAAGCGGAATCGGCACTATAGTCAAGTGAAAAAGTGCGGGATGTCTGGTCTACACTAATAGTAAGTGGAAGCTCGCCTGCTGGTCGTCTTTCACTAATTTCAAGTGAAAGGGCCACTGCTGAGTGTTCTGACGAGGAAAATGTGAACAACGCAGGGGGCTCTTGGGGTGCATCGCGACTGTCAGTATGCGTAAAACGGCGAGCTCGAGCTCGAGCCTCACGCGTAATGCTACGCAGGTCGCGCTGCGAGAGAAGGAGCGGTGCACCTACCAAAGGTTGATTGCTGGTAGGTTAAAATGCTCGTGGGCCGGAGAGAATAATCTCAGAGGTCGGAGAGCCATCTGGTGGCGGAGAAGAACGCTTTATGGCGTCACTCCTGCTTGAGTGGCCTCGAGTACTCGTAGTTACGGGAAGTACTGCTGTACCGCCGGGAAGAGTACTCATACTCGTCGCTGGTGCGTGCACCAGGGGTGCCCGTAAGGCAGGCGTTGCTGAGGCGACCGTGCCTGGTAGGCAGGCCTCCTGAGGAGGCGAGGTATGCAGCCGCTCGTGAGATAATTCTCGTGGAGGGTGCATAGCTGCCTCAGCCAAAGTCCAGCGAGGGGGCTGCTGGTCGCTTGAGTCGAAAAAATCTGAACGATTTTCGCGACTTGGCAAGAGCGGTC
Organism: Saccharina japonica; assembly: GCA_008828725.1. NCBI lineage: Eukaryota > Phaeophyceae > Laminariales > Laminariaceae > Saccharina > Saccharina japonica. The sequence goes on from MEHQ01002773.1 coordinate 288,242, forward strand.
CGACTCGGTCTGGATCGGTGGTGGCGGCAGCGTCCGTGGTCAAAGGTTCGAGAACCGACACGAGCGGGGTGCTGCTGCTGCTCGTGCTCATGGCTATAACGTCAGGGGTAGCTGTCCCGAAGGCCGACACAAGCAAGACGCTATCGCGAGAGCTAGAGGGAGGGGTGCGCACACCTTCGGATACTCGATCCGGAGGTGGGTGCGCTGCGATGTGTGGTGGAGTGTCGCGGTTTTCGTGCGAGTTTCCACCATCCATCGCTTCGACTTCGATTGCACGTTGCCGCGTAATCGGTGTCGAAAGGACTTCCGCGCACAGAGCTGCAATATCATGCAGATCTGGGCGTGGTGTCGGGGTGACATTCCTCTTGTGAGCGGTGGCAGGCTCACTTGAGGAAGCGGTCGGCATTACTTGGGAGCGTGCAGCTGCAGCAGTCGAATGCGAAAGAGGATCCGAGTTGGAGACATCTCGAATGGGGCCAGAATTCACCGAGCTCGGCGTCATGCTGGATACTGAGGTCAGCTCGGACAAAATATTGTCGAGAACCGACGCTACATCCGTACGTGGGGTTTGATCAACAGCAGTAAGAGAGTCGTTGGCTACGCAAGCACACGAGGCTGGCACTACAGCAGCATCCAAAGCTGGGGGAAGGGTCAGGCCGAGGTCGAGCGGAGAGGCAGCAGGAAGCAAAAGAGTATCCGAGCCGGACAAAGTCAGACTGGTACCAGCATTCTCAGGGCCTCAGAGCAGGTCAACATCGATGCTGATATGATACGAGCTGGGACATGCCACGAGTACATACTTGTACAATACATACTCGTACTGCTGTCTAAATCCGACGCAATGCCAGCACGGGGCTGGGTCAACAGTACTGCACGAGACTGTAGCTACGCCAGCGCATGAGGCTGGAGCTACATCAACACGGCTGGGGGGAGGGTCAGGCCGGGGTCGAGCGAAGGGGCAGCAGCGCGCTCGCAAGCGGAAGGGATTGTGCTCAAATCGAGCGAGACTGGGAAGGCTGTGGGAGCTGGCTGCCAGGCGAAATTTGTTAGAGGCTTCTCGAATTTCGCTCAGGTGGTGAAGCAAGTCAGGGCGACGACCTGTCAGAAGGCGTGGTGCTTCTACATGTGCGACGAAGCTATCCTCGCTACTGTTGTCGCAGCCGGTACCTAATGGGGCTGCGACCACTACCGCGTCTGGGCAAGGCGCGTGGGATACGACGGATGCTTGCATGTCCGAAGGAGAAGTCTCATCGTCAGAGGAGCTCATCGAAAATAAATCCGGGACGAGGAAAAACAAATCAGCTATTTTACTCGTACGTACGGAAAACGAGAAAAATCGAGGGAAAAATAAGCAAAGGATACTGCCGAGCGTATGTAGAGTCAAGCTCGCAAAGAGAGCAGCCAAGCGCGATCGAGTCTCACGTGTCTGTCGCCGACGCCATGTATAAACGTATTGGATCCCTGGGGAGGTTAGGTACGTAGCTACAAATGCGGTATGGGGCAAGCCCGACTACCGTGCAGGTTTGAGACGAGACGCAACTCAGTTACTCACAGTTTTGATGCTTGAAGTCTTATATTTATTATCACGCTGGTTCTGGGCTCAGCGAATTCTGAGAACCAGGGGGAGCAAATATTATTTGCTCGATGCGCGTTTCATCAGAAACACGCCACCTCAACAATAGAGGGGAAACGGGGATACCATGAATACCATGACACTGGCCTTCTTAAAACCCTTTTAGAACTGCAGTCCCGTTATGGGGACAAGCCACTCTAATTCTAAGTAATTTGTCCCCAAAACGGGACTGCAGTTCTAAAAGGGTTACCCCAAAAATCGTCAGAATTTATTTATTACGATACATATTTGCAATATATTTCGTTGAACCTAGGTATATGCCATGGCGTTCTTCATCTGGGAGGAGCTTTTTGTCCCTCCGAAAATAAGTTTTAGAGCGAGGTACCGAGCTCCTCAAGTGCGGAGCCTGAGAAAAAAAACAAATGGTGCACCTCTACCGCGTGCAGCAGCATGCGTCTATACAAAACGCGTACCAAAATTCCAGTTTATGGCGTTTTCGCGAGACCCTAGCGACGACAGCTATAATAGCTGCGCTTGCTTTGTTCTTCCAGGTGACCGTCGTTGTGGCGATTCATCCGCCTCGACCCGAGATCTGGCAGCTTTTCTCGCACGCAGTCCTCGTTAAGGGCGGCAGGGTGGTGTTCTGCGGGCCGTCGACCGGGGATGGCATTTCCAGGTCCGTACGTTTACGAGGAGTCCGACATGAAAGGCGTTTTAGGGCTGGGCTACAGTAGCACAGATTTGTATGAAGCTCCTCTAATGAGGAGCTCTATACTAGTTGTAAGTAGCCTAAAACCCGGTTTTGGTGAACGCTAAAGGTGGAACCCGGAGGACAACCCCAACAGCTACGGTAGGTCTATCACGAATGATATTTTAGAAAACTGGGGGTTTTCCCCACGATATGGAGGCCGGTCAGTAAACCACGTTTTGGCCAAAGAGTGCAATGCCCCCTATGGTCGCACGCCTGTTTGTTTCGGTACAAACTACTCGAACATAACGCCGGCTCAGATTGGGAATCTGGGAAACGTGTTAAGCTTCTCCTGGTGTACATGCAGGTACACGAGTTTGTGGATTGCAAAAGCCGATTACAGCGGCCGCCACCCAAACGCAATCCGTGCTGCTGACCTTGGCCGTGTGCCCGAACCGGCTTGCCAGGCAATGTACGGTGGGCGATCGGGAATACACTGCTACACTGCTGTACGCTCAAATATTACGACACACAACGTCGACCTCGCTATGTATTTGGTAGCGTCACCTGCGTCGCAATCCCTCCCGTACACAGGTGTAGACGCAAGAGGCCTCTGCCCGCCGCAAATGGACACACACGTACCTACAACACGACCGAAAATAGTGATATATTAACAGATACTTCAATACTTCGTATGTACGCGAATTACCAGTCCCGGTGCGCAAGCGGTTTTCAAGTACACACCTGGTGATCGGGAAAAGTACAGTTCTTGAATGTCTGGTAGAAACCCTTAGCTGTATTGGTCGTACGTAGGGGCTTCATCAATGTATTCGAAACCCCCCAATGTTTCACAATGTCATTAAATAATGATATCCGTGTATGCCCCGCCACAAGGTAATGCGGTACGGCTCTTAGGCGTGGTTCTCGCACGGTTCTATTTTCGAGGTGTCGTAGGCTCGCATTCATAGCTCCGCTGCCACGTGTCCCTGATGAATGTTAGCCCTCCATGGACTAGAGGCGAAATTAAAAAACTCCCTCGTACCCCCCCCCCCCCCCCCCTGGCCTACCCAGGCGGAGTGAAAACCCACTGTTTTTTAAATACAGCATCCCAACAAGGCCACACCCACCCCCTCGTAACCCCTCTTCTCCCTTTTACTTGTGAAGGTACCTCCCACTGTTTGAGGGAGCGTCGCCGCCCATCGATCCAGTAGGTGAAACAACGAAACACCTGGCTCCATTCTCTAGGGCATTTGGCCGCGCAGTCAGCCACGAGTCTGTCGCGGACGAATCCGGCACAGATTCGACCACCTACACGACGGGCGACTCGGGGTCTCGCTGTACGAGCGCCGCGGTCGCCGGGCGCGGAGGCGTTTACTCTGAGTCTTTGCCGAAAAGGTGCGGCGATACCGAGGGCTCCAAGAGGCAGGAGATGCACTTATGTTAGATGACTACTCTCGCGGGTAGCACGCGTTCACCTGCGCCCGTTTGTCGTCAAAATGTGAAGTTCGTGAGCCGTACCACTGCTGTAGGGGGGGTCAGGGCGGTGTTTTTTGCGCCTTGGTGGCGGGCGCGATTGGCCCACTTGATCAACTGCGCGGCTGAAGTTTCTGAGCTCCTCACAGGAGGAGCTCAACATCTGACCCGAAACATGACTTCGGAAACATTCGTTGCGCGCAACCCGACCAGATCTTCCAATGCGGTAGTCCGAAAACAAATATACCAGTAAAATAATAATAATAGTATCCGGAGGTTACTATAGTGAGGAGCTCAACCGGTCAGAAAATAGTGAGCCCATAAAGTGGTACCCCTACCGTTGGATCGCTCTTTTGTGTCGTTGTACCAATATGTCGGTCGGTATTTATCTCCTTGTTAGGTGTTGACTCAGTTGACTGTACTCGTCTTGGAGACCCGGCTTTCGACTTTCGGATAGGTGTTGCGTTTCTCATGTGAAGAATCTCAGACGACATACGTAGTACATCCGTGCCGTAAACATGCTATGGTGGATTGGGTACCTCTAGGACTCTCTCGGTTTACTCCCAATTGGACCTCTATCTGGCGCATGCTACGGTAGCCTGCATGCAGGTGCAACACATTTCGGTCTGAGGGTGGTCACTTGAGGAGCTATGTGCCTCACGCAAAAATGTTTTTTGGAAGAAAATGGAAGTGCTACACGATGAACAAACCCGTGGCCTGACTACACAACAAAACTTAAGCAGCAAAAAAAGTGAAATTCCGACGAGTTTGGGTTAAGGAGCCTTTAATAGGTCATCCAGAAAACATTTAAGCCAAAAAGTGCTACGTCTATTTTAGCAATGCCACGTTAGGGGTGGCGGCTTATTGTCTGAGCCTGTCACACGAGAAGCTCAAGATATCACCCCAATCATTACTTCGAAGCTTGCTACGGTAGTAGAGGTGCACCTGTATGCAGGACATTTTCTGAGGGTGGTCACTTGAGGAGCTCTATACCTCACCCGAAAACTGATTTTGAAAGAAAAACCAAAGTTCTACCCGATGAGCACAACCACGGCCTAACGATACGCTGAAAATGAATGCAACACAAGAATGAAAGACCGACGATTTTGAGTTAAGGGCCCGTTTTAACGAAGAAAAAAAAAAGAAAAAATGGAAAAAAAAAACAAATCCGCTTTTCATTGGTCAACACACAAACCAGCACAAAATATTAGGATCTTGGGGGTGCTGGTGCGTGTATTGGCCAATGAAAAGCGTTTTTTTTGTTTCAAATTGAATTTATTTTACAGTGGTTAATATGGGCCCTAAGGGGGCCTGATCATTCGGAAACTTCAAAGCCAAAAAGTGCTACGCCGGTACGCAACATCCGTAACCTTTCCCCTAGTGTTGGAAGTTTCGATGGGCCCGAATTATGTTCAAGCGCCTGAAAAGGCCAGTTTCGCACGCCTTTCCCGACCTTAACCCTTTTAGGACTGCAGTTCCGTTTTGGGGACAAACCACTCAAATTCTAAGTAATTTGTCCCCAAAACGGGACTCCAGTTCTATAAGGGTTAAAACAAACTAGGCAAGAAATGCGTGCTACGATAAAGTTAAGGAGCCCCTTCATTCAGAAAAACATATTAGCTAAAAAGTGCTGCCTCTACCGTAGCACGCCTCATGAAGTATATTTTGTTCCCTCTTCTTTTCCCACTCTCTCTCTCTCTCTTTCGTAACTCAGATATGGGGCCACATAGCACCCCTCGATGCAAGCTACAATAGAGGTGCACCGTGTTTTTTCTCGGGCTCGTCACTTGAGGAGCTCTGTCTCTCGACCAAAATATATAACTGGTGGAGAAAAAAGATATCTACCCGATCGAAAATCTCATGGTCCAACTATTCAATAAAACTTATTGCAATACTAGAATGGGAGTCCGACGGATTTGGGTTAAGGAGCCCGATCAATCATAAAACGGTTTTGACAAAAAGTGCTACCTCTATCGTAGCACGCGTCCCTCCCTCTCCACGACGGCACACGATATGCCCACGGAATTCACCAGGTTCCAGAGATACGGGCAGTTCCACTCAGTCGAAACGCCTCGTTACTCAGAAACTGTCGGACACAGACATACCCCACATCCCGTACGTACAAATTTCGGGATTTTTCGTGGAAAGGGAGGTATGCTTATCTTGCTCAACGCATGCCCACCTCGGGCCAAAGCGATCAAGAGAAAAGGGGAAGAGAATTAACAAAATGGTTGGAACGCGGAACAGGGCTTTGCTTGTGCCTATCGTACCAGACGGTTGGTACGCCTTTGGCAACGGCTTAGGCTTGCTCTAAACGTTTTGTGCGCCCCACAGCACACACGGACAACATTTCCAAGTGATTGTAGTTCGAAGGCAAAATGGCCTTTCTCGCCTAAGACGCATGTTCATCTCGGCCAAACACATACTCGAGGTACCGTATCGATATCTGGGAAACGACAACCCTCAGCTCAAGCTATCCGAACTGGCGGAGCAGGCAGTCAGAAAGTTGGCGTGTCATTTGACGCCCTTCTACAGAACTACTACTACGGAGGACCATAGTAAATAGGACCAAATATTGTTTCTGAAAATAGCTAAATTTATAGGGTTTTTGTGTGTACGGTAGGCCCTACTTACTATGGTCCCCCGTATTAGTTTGTACACATGCCATTCCAAGCTCTTGTACTCTAATGTATATATAGCAAAAACGTTGAATTCCAACATGTTGTAGGTGTAATCTTAAGCTGTCCTAGAAACTATAGAGCAGGGAACCTGTATTGAGAGTGACCCCATCGTATGGAGCAAGTAGTCCGTAACTCCACCAAGCGTTCACGGAGAAAGGGGGACCGACCTTTACTTTTCTGGCCAGATCCGTCGACGGACCGGTTTCCAAATCCCCACCCCCGGCCTCGACGACCGCCGATTGCATATTTATGACGTCTGCGTCATCGATGAGCACCTGGGAATCCAGCACGATCATACAGATGACGGGATGTATACAAAGGGCGTTTGAGTTTTAATCACATATATACCAGGTGTCAGACGCGTGCTGCAACAGAGGGGCACCTGCATACAGGACATTTTCTGAGGGTGGTCACGTGAGGAGAGAGCTCTTTATATACCCCGCCCAAAATACTGGTTTGGGAGATGAAACCAGAACAGCTACGAGTACGACTCGATGAAATATCCCATATGCACCCTAACGATACAACAAAAAATATTGGCAATAAAAAATTGGAGAATTCGGACGATGTTGAGTGCAAACCATAGAGTCGTTAAGAAAGGAGAGACCAGCCAAACAACAGGTGACCTCCTATGTACTGCACGGTGCGTCTGAATCATGACGGACCAGGGGCTGTAGGGGTTTGGTGGGAATGTTGTTAAGTATAAATACGTTTGGGGAGAGTAGACAGGATTTAATCATTCGGTGATATTACACTGTTCTTAGGTAAGACCCGTGGATGCCGACGACGTTTTTCATCGTCCTTCAAAAGTACCGCCCAACGATCGTAAGAGTGGGATCGTTGAGTCCCGATCGCCCAAACTCCTACAACGGGGTTGTTAAAACCGATTGGCAACGACCGAAAAACCACACCGTCAACAACGATTGACCAAGGATAATAAACTTGCAATAGTTGAATTCCGAACGACCAACATAAGAATGAAGGGGGTAATTAAGTGAAATCTTGCCAACGATTCTAACAAGATAGGTATCTAATCGAATTGCAAAAAACCGATCGTTCGATTCTGATCGGCTGACGATCGTCCAAATAACAGCACTCGATTCCAAACGTAAACAAGGGATCGGTCAACGCTAGTTACACGTATTGTTGGATTCCGACCGGCCAAGGATTGTAAACACTTAATTGTTCAGATTAATCTGCCAGGGCTCGCGAATGACGGATCGACAAAGCCGATCAGTGAGCGATTGAACCTAGGGCATTGTTATATACGACCCGCAAACTAACTGATCACATGGGTTAACCTCCCATCTTGAAAAAAGATCGCTTCTTCTCGATTGGCCGATTCCGACCAGCCAACGATCTGAAACAGAGTGCGAAGGATAGGGGAATCAACATACCCTCTTCGATTGTTATAAACGATTAACTAGCAACCGTATTGAAGGGATCGTCCAAACCGATAGGGCAGCCATCAAGCAAGAGGCGTCGTTAAAAGGGATCGTCCAACGATCATACAATTTAATCGTTCGCTTCCTGGTAGCCAGTGCTCGTAAACGAGCGATGGTTGGTTCCGATCGAACACCGATCTATAATTTCGAACTCGTCACTAACAACCATAAAATATCTTTCAAACGATCGTTAATAACGACCAACGAATCATTGTTTAAGAACCATCGGTAAAAGTGATCGGCTAACAATGACAAATGTTTCCCGTTCCCCAATGTTCAACGAACGATCGTAAACAGATGAATCACTGGGTTCTGTTATAACCACGATCGTTAATAATAGGATGGTTACTAACAAACGGCCGACGATCGTAAAAAATCATCGATTAGTTTTGATTCGCCGACGATCGTAAGAAACGAATTGTATTAACCATCAGTCAGCGATCGTTGAACAGGGTCGGTACAGACGAGCGGCCGAAGAGATAGTTCGTCAATCTTAGTTGGCAAACGATTGCAAAAAGTGGATTCAAACGATTGTCCGACGGAGGTAATAATGGGATCATTGAAGTCGATCGGCTAAACCGAACGGCAGACAATTGTATAACAACGATAATTGACACCGATCAGTCAACCGTCGTTTATCAATTTAGTTAAACCTGATCGGCAAAAAATTGTAAAATGGGATCGTGGGAATCCGATCAAACAACAAACGTCAGGTTCCACTCGTAGGGAGATTGTCAAACGCAAGGTATCGTTGTAGACCCTCGGCCAGCCTTCAGAACGATCGTTCAACAACCATAAATAGACGGCGTCGTTTCAAAGGATATTTGAAAGATTGTCCGACGATAAAAAGGGATTGTTAAACACAATCGGCCATCGATCGTAAAAACCGTCGTTAAAAACGATATGTCAAAGAATAGGCCTTATCGAAACGTACCGTCCAACAATCGCAAAATGAGTAGTTTTACACCGCCGGCCATCGATCGTAAAATAAGCTAAAACCGGTTGTAATAGGCATCGTTTAAACGGACCCGCCAATGGTCGTAATATATATAATTCGTAACACTGATCGGCTAAGAGTCGTACAATATATATATATATGTCTACAAAAATGTCATCGACCGTCAAAATAATATTTTTCGAACGACCGACCAACGTTTAGGTGACGATCGCTAAAATAATATCGTTCTCCACTATCGGCTAACGATCTCGAAATAGGATCTACGCAAACCAATGGACAACCATCGTTTAAAGTGAATCGTTCAACGATCGGCCAATGTTCTGCCACTTACTGTGAAAAACGATGAGGAACCACTATCGGCCATGAATCATGCAAAGGTATGTTCAAATATGATCGTTCAACGATAGTGTGAACAGAAATCGATGAAATCAATCGTTTACCATTGTTGGCATCCACACATTGATACACATGATCGGCCGATGGTCATACATCCACACCAACCGACCGTCAAACAATCCTGAGGAAGAGATCGTTAACAATAAAGGGCCAACGGCCATAAAGCGGGATGTTAAAAAACGATCGTTCAACGATCGGAACAGGGGTCGTTATAATGACCGTTCGTTGTACAAAACCGATATGCAAAGCGGTCACCCAACGTTCCGCAAACGAAGCATTTATAAGCGATCGGACAACAATTACGCCCCCCAAGAATGATCGTACCACGTATTATTTATGGTAAGGCACCCACGAAGCAGTTAAATAGTGATCCCATTGCTGTCTCTGGAAGTGGCCACACCGCAACCTGAATTACGGCATTGAAGCTGTCATCCAAAAGCAAGACTCCGCCTCAAAAGTGGTTCTTAGTAGAATGCAGCTTGCCCTTTATGCGGCCCGCCGTAAACCTGCGCTCCGCGCTTGGTGCTAAAAACATCTGCCTGATCGGTGAAAACCCGACATGCTCCGTCCTGGCATTATAGGGATGTGAGGGTATATGGCCATAGGACTACAGCCATGCATGAATATCGAGTACACCTCCCCCCCTCCCTGCATACTTAGGGCGTAAACTCGACGTTTTTGATACGCTGTACAATCTGCTGTGGCACATCATTATGCGTACCGAATAGACCGGTTGTGGGCACCTTGTGGCGTTTGCTACGTTGCTCGACGTCTTCATATTGATATTTAACACACAAATCATGAAAGGAAGGAGGTAGCGGCCACCTGTGCGTCGAACACGATAATGAAAAACGCTTGTTTAACAAACGATCGTTAGACCATCGTGGTGGGAAATGGTCGTTTAAACCCTTCTGCCAATGATCGACCAGCCATAGTCAATTGGGAGGATACAGTAGCTGAACACAATTGTCCAACGACCCTAAAAAAGCATACTTACAAATAATAATTTGCCGATCGTGAGACACGATTCTTAGAGAGGGTCGTTCAACGATCGTCAAACAAGGATATTTCAAAACGACCAGCTCACTTACAAGGGGCAGCGTAAACGGATCGAACAAATACGGTAAAAAATGACTATTCAAATCGATGGGATAAACGGTCGCAAAGAATGATTGGTATACACAATCCGCTATCGACAGCAAACAAAACAAAATAGTTGAAAATAATATGCAACGATCATGGAGAAGAGTCGTCAAGTACGATGGGCCAACCAACGTGCAAAGGGGATGGAATGAACCATATCGGCCAACGATTGGCCAACGACCGAAAAAAAGGAATGCGTACAAGCGATGATTCAACAATCGTAAGAAAGGATCGTTAGAGACGATAGTTCAACAATCGGGTCGTCAAACAGGGATGGTTTAAACAGGTCGTTCAACGATCGCAAAAATGCAACGTTCAATCTAACTGGCAGACGATAGGAAAACGGTTGTATGACGTGGATACTCAGAAACGATCTTAAAAAAGGGAACGTGAAACACAACTGGCCAGCCATGGCCAACAAGGGTCGTTCAAAACGATCGGCTGGGCATTAGTATCCTCCGACTATCCATTATCGCTGGCAATATCTATGTTTTTACACTATTGTTTGGATTTATACCTGGGCCATGGGACTGTTCACCGAGTTGAACGTTTATTTTGACGACAAGGTTGGTGTCTACGTGGTGTATGGCGTTTACATGAACACAGCGTATCATGTGAAGAGTGTCAGAAACACGATGGTGCGTGCACCCCAATCGCCGCGTGCATCAGGCGTGAGCAGTGGCAATGTTACTTGTCTCTTATAGTGCGTGCCTCAAATTCGTATTGTTCCATGTGGATCCTCTCCGAAGTTGTTTCGTACGCTCTTTCGTACTTATGACCGAACATCAAGTCTGTGATGCCATAGTCGCCCACTCGTTTCCACACGGTATGGTTATTGGTATTTTCGTGCGAAGGGACAAGTGCTTGCTCCTGAACTATTCATGTGTTCAACCTATATACACTGAGCTCCCGACCATCCGGACAGGAGGATACCAGATTCCGCGGTAAGCCCGGCATCCACGCGGTTGCCACATCTTCCATGCTGCTTCCCTTCACTCCACTCCCAACGCTGATTGGCGTGCACCATTCCCGAAACGTGCCAGTGCAAGGCACAACAAAGACAAAATGTGCGCAGCGGGGAAAGCATTGTGGCAAACACATGCAATTCCACGCATTTCGCACCCGACGACACTTCCAAATTGGGCCCATTAATACATTATCGAAATACAGAAGGAGTGTATCTACTTTCCGCCAGAATGTTTACGATGTCTTGTCTCTACGGTACGACTACCTCACCCAGGCGACTCTAACGTCATTATTACCGAGTGTCGTTGACTCCACTTGTACCCAATATGTCTGGAGGGAAAGGGATCGTCGGATACTATCCGCATGTCGTCACAGTCGCATCTAAATTAAACATATGCTGCAGTTCTCGCGAGCCCGTTTGAATGCGGTCTCGTTTTGCAGTTGCTGGCGACTCCACCTCACGGCTCCACCAGGAAGCGCACCTGTAGAGCGAAACATTGCGCGGAGGATGTGAGCGTGTTTGTAAAGGGCACTTCGCTACGGGGGGAACAGTATCAGCCTACTGCGTAGATGATCGACAGCATAGACCTATGTTGGGTGACTCAGTAGCATGGCCTATTCACGTGTGATACCAGAGTGTTTTTGTTCGGTTTCAAACCGCAACTTCATAAACCTGCGGAACCGGGATAATTCCGAATGATCGGCCCATTTAATTTGTGCTCAAACATGGCACGCGTCAGGAAGATTTTCGTGAAGTCAATACAATTCCGGGGAATACAGTCCGCCAAAAAACGTATCGATATCCGCGAGCAAGCCTCCGGGGCCATTTTTTCACGTAGGGCAGTGCCACGCGCCGGTTCTCCACGCAGAGTGACACGTCCAGTGTTTGTTTATCGATCGAGCGCGCCTTTTTAGCGTTGTCAACATCGTTCTTCTGTCGGGAACATCGTAACAGAACTCGCCTACCATAAATTTAAGCGCTCGTCTTTCGACCATAAGCATATTGACTCACATACATCGCCAACGTAGTGAACGCATGGGACACCCCAAAGGGGGCGCTTTCGGAGTTAACTAATTTATTTTTCAATACCTGCCTTCAACACGACACACAATAAACTGAAGAAGGATCGATAATGCATCACGTAGTGAAACCCTTATCGCCCGTTATATTTTAATCCGATTTCCATATTATGCCCGAAGCACTCCACTCCGTTTTTTGCCGATACCACCAGCAGAAAAATCGGTTACTCGCAGCTTGCATATGAGTAGTGTGGGCGCTTAAATAAACATACTCAAATTTATCCCGATGGGACACTCCAGGGTGCTGAGGTGTGACATGTTGTAAGAGCGACACCGAACATCTTCGGCACGCCGCACTTAAGGAGATCTGGAAATTACACGAAAACCGACTTTACATGACAAATGGTGATACTAGCCCAACTTATAAGTTCATGGCCTAATCTCTCTGGTGCTATTTACAAGTTGTATAAATAGGCAAGTACGCATCAAACCCAAACGTTTCGGGTAATATCCGCATTTCAATGATCCTCGTCGTCAGGGAGAGGTGTTTCGAGCTCAAGCATACAACCCTTGCAGTAGCACGGCCCCACCGCATTCACATTCTCGCAAGCCACCGTCGAACTTATTATGCATGCCCAAGGCTGGGCGTGAAGCACGAAACTTGCGGCAATTACAAGAAAAACACTGGAGCATAAAATTAAATCGAAACCAAGACGCGTTTAGAGCAGTAGTTTCGCTAGCGGTTCAAACTAATTGTTGGGATTGAATACTCTGAGGCGTCTATATCATCTCCCATTGGCCAGCAAACGCGGGTTGGGGTTAAGAGATATTGTCAGCGCAATTACTTGGATTTACTTAGACCTCACGAGCAACCAACAAACTCGTGCAATAGGGAACAGCAGCAACCCTGTAAGATCCTTCAAAATTAGTGGTTCAGGGCCCTGTTGTGGTTCAGGGCCCTGTTTCTGAGAGTGATACGAAATATACTGTACAAGTTTGCATGTCATGTTTGATCCGATCGGTTCAACGTCTTCACGATTGCTTCCAAAGAAACGCCTATCACTCGGTATGTAGTATATGCCTGGCACGTGTGAAGTATGCACAGCATGTGCTTCGGGGTGTCCCACGCTTGGCAACATGCATCATACCGAACAACACGTTACTCACCACCACAATTTCTAGGGCACCGGTGTGATCTACGAATATTTTTTCGTGCACCCTTTGTTGCTACGATGGCAAGACCACAGTGCAGGAGGAGGGTCACCGTTAACATGAAGGGTCTGGGACACCCCTCTTGGCCTGCTTCGAAATTGGGCTTGTCTCTAACAAGCATGGGTATTACTGTACGTAAGGGCAATGTGTGCCGGTGCCAAGCAATGCTGCCATACTTTATCCACAGTATTCCCCTGACGGCCTCTAAAAGGTAACCCCCAATGGGTAGCATTGTGGGTTACAGCTGTGTACATCACATACCTCTTCCAGGGAAATCCACTCGTGTTCCGCGAGACCCATGGCTGTGAGCGAAACGATTCTTACGTCGGTAGCCGCCGTCCCAAGCTCGGTGAATATTGTCTCTGCGACCGAATCGATGCTGCCAACATCCTCGCCGTCAACCGTCACCTGGACAACACCACACAGTACGCAGCAGATGCACAATGGTATAATTTCAAGCCTGGTCAACATCACACGCAGCAGTTAACGATCTTCCATTGCTTCTGTACTGTATATATATAGTCGAACTTAATTTGAGTGATCTGACCGGTAGCAACAGCCGCAGCAGCACCCAGCACAACCATCGGACCAAGCATGCAATCCCACCAGCAGCACGGGCGCTAAGTTTTATCTCGCCTCGATCCTGGTTATGTTGCGTTCACAACACATTCCACACGCTCGCTCCACGTCCTTGATTTTTTAAGAGAAAACTTGGTGCAGTTTTGAAGACATTCATATGTGGACTACTGCAAATAATATCCCACACTGATTCCTAGTTGTTTGCTGCAGAGAACGGAGGCGAAACTCCATAAACCCGAAGGCTCGTCGCTCGCAAACTGGAGATCGTCTGTTGGACAACAAACAACTCGACGATAACCCCAGTCGCATACACGTTTTCGCTGTTTCGCAGGAAGAATAACCGCACCGGGACGACATGCTGCAATTGCCTGTGCGGCCACACCTGATGACAGTTTTCATATGTAGAGTCGTGGCCAATATGGAACGGATAGAGTATGCTTTCTTTGGTAGGGATATCACCCACAACAACGGAACTGCACTTGAACAGCTCTACACCCCACCGAAAAATAGTTTTTGACAATAAAACGCTGAAAGCTTAAGTCTACGAGGAAAGCAGTCTACGAACCATGCCATTGCTTAGGAACGTAACTTTTAACAAATACCGTGAAACACGCGTAGTATTCCAACCTCAACCACTTTGGGTTGATTCTTGATTGGGGAGCCCCCTTTAAAGATATGTTTCGTCAAACCGTGCCACCCCTATTTCAACTAGCGTTGATCGGGGTACATGGGCTTGGAATGGAGCTGGGAACGGTAAGACAGGGATACCTACACTTACCTGCGGCGTCGAATACTCGACCGGACATGTGAGTACGACATCCAAACACATGTGTATATCGGGAGTGTATCAACCCTTGTGCTTGCTGTATTTGGGGTCTAGTGCTGTTTTCATTTCTTTGAATACACGAATGTATTGGCGTACACGTTACCCGGTGAAGCAATGATCAAGGTTTGATTCGTATGAGCTACGAACCGGGTGTAATCAAAGCTCGACAAAACTTGGTGACAGCGCTTGCGCGTGATGCGTTTGCTAAACCAACAAATAGCGCAACACGGTCGCCGTGGAGACTCTCTCCTGTGTGCATGATATAAAACAACGCGCCAAACACCACTGTTTATCCGTGTGCTGTCCTACGAGACTACTAGCTGATTGTTTGGTTTTTGGTGAAGACTGTTACACCGTCACCCTGGACTGTAGCAGTACATACGTAGTGCTGCAACGATATCCCGTGAGGCGTTATAGGTGTTGGTATTGGATGTGTGTATCTTTGGGCTTTGGACCTCGACTTGCGGAAAAACGCGGCGTGATACGGTTGGACACATCGTCGCATATATGTGGAAATGTACGGCCCGGCAAGCAACGGCATTCGTGAGAGGGCCTCGAAATATATATGGCGCTCAGTAGACTGCCACCCCTGAATACTTGCCTTCAACGTGCGCGACCGAACCGCTCTTCTCCAGAATGCCACCTGGATCGCTTTGATATCTTGGGGGTCTTCGAACGTGAACGATATCGAGCACTCCCCTCCTCCTTCCGGTAGGAGCGTCCGGGCGCACGACCACCTCGACTCGTTGTCGTTGCTGTCGCCGTCACGCACCAGGGCCGGCAAACAGCCATCCGTCATGCAGCCGATGTCACCGACGTCTCCGCCAGGTCGAGTGTCGAAGGCATTTGCCGATACGCCAACGGTGGTCTTTGTTCCGGCCTCGACATACCCGGAGAAACAAAGGGAGTCGGGGTCGATGCAAGAGGCGGGGTCGAAGGCAGGGCTTCCGCAAGCGAAGTTCGGGCCGTTGACGCAGTCACATTCGCAGCAATCACCGCCGTCGTAACCTGGTGGTAGCCCAAAAACAAATGAGGTTCGGTTGCAGAGGTACGGGTTGACGAAAATCGTCGTGGTCGGTGAGATTTGAATCTCGCCCAGGGTCGACGATCTTGTAAGAACGAAAGCACTGTCTGTGGTTAATGAAGGGGCTACTTCGAAGGAGTCATGCTCAGATTTCAACAGGTGAAGAGGCTGATCTTCGGAGGGAAAACTTGATGCAGATCGTCATCATATTTGGACGTGAACCACTGTGGGGGCAGCACCTACTGCTGCTGAGGACCCTCATCGCAGCGGCTGCATACTTTATCGAACGACGGAGTTCAACAAACGATATCAGTCCACGTCTGCACCACGATCCGAATTGATCGACCTATGACGTCTGTAGGTGTACACTGATACGCGAAACCACAAAACCATTGGGTAGCTCATCGGTTGCAGATCAAACAAGCCAGTCATAAATGTTTCAGCTAACGAATACGGCTCCCACCGAAACACTCCCCAATATATGACGAACTCCTCCCCGGGATAAACCCACTACGACAACGCATGCTACGGTAGGGGTGCACCTATAGTTGTCTGATGCTCCAGACTTGAAGATGGTTACACCTCATCCAAACGCAAACACCGACTTTAATAAAGGCTAAAAGGACATCACGATGAGCAATCCCGTAGCTTACGTATATCTTGTTTCAAAATATTGATACTCCAACGACATTGGAGCCCAGGGGCCTGGACAGTCATAGACAGTTAACTCAAGAAGTACTACCTTACCGTTACACGCCAACGCAGGTAAATATAACGTCTACCATGGTGGGACCTGGGTATGGCTCTATACGAATACGAAACGTACGTTCGAACAATACGAACCTTTTCCGGGAAAAACGCGCAATATTTCAAGAGCCATTGTGCTCGGCGCATGTTAACTGCCTTTCTCGGTGTAGCACTTTTAAAGAAGTCCCTTGCGTGAGCAGCCGAGACTATTTCGTGTCGCCGATGCCGCACTCTCAACCTTCGTTCTAGATGTTTTCCCTCTGAAAGGACCGAAGGGGTCACCGGTCTGCCCGCACTTTGTTTGGAAAGCCAGAAAGTGACCACCCCCATCATCGACAGATGGAGCGTTTATCACAAGGAAACCCACCGCATTCGCTGTTGTTGTTGTCGATGTCGCAAAACCCGTCTCCAATAAATGCATCCTCGCACGATGAAAATGTCATGCTCCCCTCGAAGTCATCGGCGGCGGGAAAAAAAAACTCGTGGACGTCGGCGCACGGAGCATTCGGGTCGATGCACGCGAAGCCCCCCTCGACGAGATCGCCGCAGGTGTGCTCCTCGGAGTCGACACAGGTGCATTCGCAGCAATCACCGCCGTCGTATCCTGGACGCGGGTGAAAACATAACAGAAACAAACAGGGTACAGATATCGAGTGTATATGACGATTCCGCGATTGCCGATGGACGCAGGACAGAGCACCGTGAAGTCTACACCCGCTTACATAAAGTCGGTAAAGTGAATGATGCGTTTACTGGCGTTTAAAAACATTGCAACGGGCAACGATTGTATTTTCAAAACCATAATAGGTTGGGGACGTTGTGGTTTTCGACAAGTCGTAGAACTCCTAGTAGAAGATGGGACAATATCTGGAACTAGCCGTCGTAATATGTCTGTGTCAGTGGACGCGATAACGTTTACCTCACGCAAGGTGTGTTTGTATTTCGGCTCCAAAAATCCTGATTCGCTTACCTCGTACGGATGTGTGCTAACAAGTAGAGGGAACACCTTACTTACCCTAATAATATTGTTATTTTCCTCTATTGAAATTATTTTGAACTCCATGAAAGCCGCGATACGGCGGGGTTTGATTTTGTTTCCCCATGCGTTTGTTTTATTGGCGGGGCTGCTCTACCGAGGATCTACGCAATCAGTAACGCCTTGCGGTTAGATCCACTGCAAAATATTGTGTCATCCCCATCTAAACCATGGAAATTCGACGGAAACGAGGAACGCCTTGGAACGCTCACGAGCTACCCCTACCAGGGCACGCGTTCATTATCATGTACTCACCACATTCCTCGTCATTGTTGACAAAGTCGCAGTCCCCATCGCCCATGAAGCGCTCAACACAGAAGCTCGACTCGATTGTGCCCTTGTCAACGCAGGAGGCGTCGGGGTCGCGGCAGTCGAAACCAATACCCTCTTCACCACATGTGGTCTGCGCGGTGCTGACGCACGTGCAGTCGCAGCAGTCGCCGCCGTCGTACCCTGATGGAAAAACAAGATGCATTCCATCGAGACAACGGGCGGCGCCGACGGTATTTGAAGCATGTCATATACTCTGATGACGTTTGATTTCTTGCGAGAGATCCAGTTCGTGTTTTTGGGCGATCGACGACGCACCGCCATCCAGCCATCTCCCATCTTGTTAAAGCTCACAGTCAAACCAAGGGATCTAGTCAGGCCAGTGTATGGGAACGGGTGCCAGGCAACGCGGCTTGGTGTGATCACGCTATCGCGGCAAGCGTTACAGGACAATATATGGGATCGTGCGTTCGCCGGGCTAGACGACCAGTTACTACGGTCACAAGTGATTGGTCAGCGAAGTAACCAAACGAAATACCAGCATACGTTAAACAATATCCACTATGACACCTCGTTTTGAAGACACAATCAATCGCCAGTCCGATGCAAATATAGAGAGACTGCGCGAAGCACATCGCGCAACTGGAATAACCGCTGTACCTAGGCAACTACGAAATTCATCGGCGACGTACTGTGGGCAATCTGAAACCCCTCACATCTACTCCTCGTGCAGCGAGAAACATGTGGGCTGGATCGGCATAGGTTGCTGGATCGGCATTTCTATTACAGGGGAACCTAGTATTGAGGCCCCGTCACATACACTAAAACCTATATTATAGTATATTTAATGAGAATAATTGGTTTTGATAATTCGTGTGTCTACTATTGTAGCTCCTACAACGAGCGATCGTAGGGGGGACCCCTGCGGTGGCAAACGTCTCACGACTCACCGCACTCTTCGTTGTTGTTCGACATGTCACAAAACCCATCTCCGAACCCGCTTTCAGTGCAAGCCGTCGAGGAGAGAAGCACCAGTGCGTAGCTGAGAACAGCAAGGCCAACGGAACCTTGGAGTTTCAACATTATCGCAGGCGTTTGTTAAGGCCACGCGCGGATTGGATGTCTCCCCTGTGATGGACTTGACCTGTGCAATTGGGATAAACAACAAACGTGTCGTTGACCCGTTCAGCATAACGCCTCCACTTTGAGGATCCCATCCTCGAAACAATGGTGTACGGCATTGCAGGAGGGCCACACGTTAATTTGCTGACAGGGTGTAACCAAACATTCTGGAGGGTATGTCCCGACAATAGAGGGAAAGGCTGCACGACGGGCTGACGACGTCACAACGGTGTTCCCACAGCGGTCGGTACCATGATTGCCCACAACAATGATATTGCCGCGAAAGCCAACAAACATAGTTCGTGGAAGCCCCTGATCATCATCCATGAAATGTCCACAACGCCCATGCATGGAGTGCCCTTGACTATAATGGCATCGGCATGACGGTCACAACCACTGTGCCCCGACGATGACGTCGTAACAGCAGCATGAGCAAGCCTTACAAACCTATTATTAGTGACACGATCCTTGTTAAACCTTGAGCATATACGAAGTATATATATGATTACTGTAGTGGACTTAGGGCTGCGCTCGCCGCTGAGAAAATTTTATTAATCCAATTATTTATATACTAATATTGTATTGGGGATTGGGGCTGCGCTCGCCGATGTGCACAATTTCGTGATCCAATTTGATATGAACTATTATTGTACTGGACTTGGGGCTGCGCTCGCCGCTGAGCACATTTTCTTAATCCAATTTTCTCAGCCTTATGTTTGTATTTACAGCATTAAGTTATTGTTATATGTGTGGGCCTTTACACTACTGGGTAGCCCACGGCGGCGCCATGACCGTGTCACGATATATATATGCCATGGAAAAGCCAAAATACACAATTTGCTATTCATAGGTACACATGGCAGGACGAGCGCCGCCCTTGTATTTAATATTTTCCTATGATAACATTTTTAACTCCTCACTACGTAGACTGTTTAGGACCGCACTTCCTGTTATGGGGATAACTTACTTGGAAATACAACCAAATTTAGGGGGTGGACAGTGCAGTACTAAAAGCCGGACCACTCCCAATTTCGGGACAACACAGACAACATAGGAAATACTTACAGCAGTACGTAGGACATGAAATAGTGTTAACACGATTCATTGAAACGCGACCATCGTCCCGAAAATCACGCAATCGGGACATTGCCGAGCGATAAAAAAACGATTGATTGATAGTTCATTTATGATATGGTCGTGACCGTATGATCGAGATGCAAGATGTAATGTGATTAATAAAGGCCTCGACACGATGTGAATGGTGACTGAGTTGGTCGGTGAATTGTCGGTGCTTCTGAAGCAATTTGTTCGGGGTGTACGAGGGAGTAGAGCCGAGGCCCCATGTTTGGGTCTGTAAAATGCACGCCATGGTATTCTGTAAACCACTACAAACATACTCCGTAAAATATTTTCATAGCACGCGCGTTTCAAGTATATGTATACCGCACCCAGCTTGCAACGTTGAGTTTCCAGGAAAACCGCTATCTCACAGCAGCTGAGATGTCTTTTTAGGCACACTTTTCAAGTTTTTGGAACACGATATTGCGATAGTGATCAATACCAGACTTTTGACATTATATAGGCCTACATAATAAGTATATACCGGTACCCTGCGATTAGGTATCGGTTCTCTGATTCTGACACCAGTGATCAGGTGACATACTGCTCCGGCCGGGTATGTATATACTTTATTTTATTTCCTCAAATGAATATCAAACGAGGATAATTCATCCGGCCATGACATACTCGTAGTGGGAAATGTATACCAGTATTATATATATTAGAAAAATTAAAAAAAAAACCAGCTGTGAGCTCGAGGATTTCGTCGAAACTGATCTTTGCCTCGTAGATACATATATTATATCATACGACACTTTGTACGAGTATGTACGTACGGGTATTAGGGGTTCGCTACCCACATACCGGTAGCTCACTGCTGACGGGTTTGCCGACCAGCCGTTATGAACGCCATAAATATATGCCAGCACGGAAGTATCGTATTCGGGTGATATAAGCTAAGCACCGGTGGTGCAGACAAAACACGTTCGAGTACGGAGTGACAGAAATGTGGTATATACCACCTGAGGTATAAAGAAATAATACAAAGACTAGAAGATGTGTATCTGTATCGGCAGGAGGGAGCAATAGTACTATCTATGTTGTCGTTTACAACACCGACACACTATTTATATGTACCATGCACACGATACGGCATACTACATACCTACCTGGTGTTGTTCATAATGCATGCATGTATGACCCAGTACAAATATAATGATCCCAAGTGACACGGCGCCATATATGTCATCAGAAAAGATGTATCATACCCCAGGCTCGCATATCTGTCATGAGGTCGTGTCCATGATTATGGAATTGCGTCTGTCCAAGCTGCAGACGTTTACGACGTATATAGCAATTTGGTTTGTGGGGCGCTTCCGTTGTGAATAAGAAGGCGGCCTACCGACAAGGACGTATCCGCAGCTGTGCATTACAACTCGCTGTAATCGGATGTACAGAAGAAGTGAGACGTACATCAAACGATTGTTTTATTTACCACAGTAGTATTCAGCAATGTGTGTGTAATTAGTACCGTCATCGGTCGACCTCGTCATGGACGAGAGGCTACGTGGTTCGTTTCTAGTGGTTGGTGTTGCTGTGCTGCTGCTGGTCCCACGTTTACTCGTCGTCTCCATAATGTGGTCCAGGCTCATAATCTACAGCTATATATATAACGCTATTATATTCGATAGTCACAAGACTGTTCCAGTAGCTACGCGTGCATGCAGAAAAAACTTACCTGGTTCCCAGTGGTACCTGCTCTGCCTGCTTCTGCGGCAAAACTATGCCTACGCAAAACGAGCAGGGCACTCTTAGGTTTTCAGTTGTCGATGCAACTATTAATACAGTCAGTAGTATACGAAATACGTACTGCTTATTTATGATAGATAAAGAACGATAGTTTGCAATACCGCGCGTCTCACGTTCTTGTTTGCCTGTAGCTTGCTCGTTCTCCGATGCTGTGCGCTGAATGTGGTGTGATGGGGTGGGGAGGAGGAGGAGGAGGCTAGACGGCGAGTGAAGGCAGAAGGGGGTGGGTGGCTTACACGACGGGTGGTCGTGGTATCCTCAAAGATACACATACATATATATACATGACATGTTGTCGGGGTATAAAACACTTTTGCTTTTCACTTTTACTTTCCAGCCTAGCTTCCTCTGCTAGATGAATACACAGCTGAAAGTTTAGCATTCATATATTATACGAAGTATAGGTATACATGATATTACACACATAATCGCCCGATACCTATTACATTGTCCGAGTCATCGCTCTATATACCACTCGAGCGAGGGTGATTGATGTCTGGAAACCTACAGTAAAAAATATTAATAGTACTCGTAGTCTTCTTCGATATCGGAGTTCAATACCTGGTAGGATATACCCTGGTAGCGATGAACAAAAACCTTATCCATCGTACGATTTCGATATTTTGATACTCTGGTGTAAACGTTCAGGGTTTTTCTATAGTATTGGAGGGACTACTGCAGCAGTAAGTAGTAGTAGTCGGGGCGACCGATTGGACGTCGTATACTGGTGTTATGTGTATGTACTCTATATAATATACTACTGGGTGTACTGCTGTATATGCCATGTAAACACAACGAACCGTAGAATTTTCCAATATAACATGTGGGTAGGGCTGGGTAGTGATTACATTTAGTATGTACTTCGTATATATTCTTCGTGTATGAACTACAGTCCAGAGGCGTCAGGCAGAAGACGATTCCACCTTCGAAACTTTGCAATATGATTTTTCGCGGGATGGAAACTGAAATTTGGCAAGGGTTGTTGTTCATGGCAACAAGACCAAGACGAGGATGATATGCCTTTTTACGACTCATCCAGCCGACTCACAGCGTCGGACGATGGATCACCAACTGAAACATCTCTACAATAAGAATCTCATTTTTTTCCTCTATATCTGACTTTGCCACACACACGACTTGTTGCGAGCTTCGTTCGAGGACAACTCACATCTGTTCGTATTGTTACATTGCGACGACACACACACATATATATTAGATGTACGTATATCATTTATTTGAAAAAAACAATAACAACAGCTGTGAGCTCGAGGATTTCGTCGAAGCTCATATTTGCTAGCTGAGTGTAATACTTCGATCGCGCGTACTTACGGATTTGATATGTCCTCATGTAGGATGTACATCCTGTATGAGGGGGACACAATCTGAGGCTGTAGAATTCAGGAAGTGTGTGTCTATTTGTGGGGGAAGAAATAATTAAAATTAAATTAAAATTAAAATTAAGCAGTCTGAAATAAACGTACCAGGTATACTATAGTGTTCCGACGAGTTTACGAGATAGAGTGGTTCTACTATTTGTAGCCATGTATGGTATATAAGAAGAGGTGTG
>MEHQ01002773.1:318358-349001 GCA_008828725.1 Saccharina japonica
GCAGCCCCCCCCCCCTTCCCCTCCCCCGATTCCCTCCTCCGGCCTCACGATGTGCGTCAGATTGACGGTTGCCATTGAGATCCACGAGAACGTTTTGTCAAACGGAGGCAGCGGCATCACTGTGCAGTGATGTATCTTTCTCCCCGTTTCCCACCAAACAACAGGTTGTCTCTAAGACAACCTTTCTCATTTATTAATTTGTGTTTCGGGAGGCGTATCGATCAGACGCCTTTTTCATCACGAAAATGGCCTCTTACTCGAAAAGGACTCGACATATACCACCCCTGGTACCCAAAACGAATATAAAAATTGCAGTTTCTCCGGCTGCGGATACTGTTTCAAGTCAGATTTTCGACGAGGATGCCGAGCACTGACTAGTAGGTGAACCTACCTGGGCCTCTGGTGCGACCGTCCGTAGCGTCCTACGTGGCCACAGGAGACAAACAGGAGCTCCGAAACGATCAAAATCTTGCTGTGGAGCACTTTCGTTTCGTGATGCAAACACAGCAAGCAGTGCCTACGCTCCCTTGCAGATCCAAGAGTCCCAATACCCCTTAGAGACTATAACGAACAAGATATACGTTGGTCGGTCGGAGGTCTGAGCATTAAACCTGGACCTATGCCGTGTTCCGTGAGGATGTGGTGTTTTTATACGATAAATAGTATTGCTGCTCGTTGCTGCTGTAAAAAAGACGATACATATATACTGGTATATCTTTTCAACACTCAATCAAGCGGACTCACTCAAGTGCTCTTTTTTTAATGGCCGAAGGGGCCACTTGACTCCTTAAGAACCGGTCCCCCGTTTTTTGGGACAAACTACTTAGAATTAGTGTAGGTTAAGTTTTTCAGTTCTGAATTAAAGATAGATTGGGTACATACTCGTACATAGATGTATTGTAGTTTCTTCACCTGCCAAAATTTAACATTTAACGTATACAAAAATAAAAGTAAATTGGCTTTTCGGGGCGATGCGCCTCCCCACTTCTTGGATAATCACAACGTACCTCGAGACTGTCATTCAATAACCGTGAAGTGGCTGTCTATACCCGTGCGATCGGGACCTACCTGTCACAAAGTCACAAAAGGCTGAATATACGAATAGTGTTATATTTTCGCAGTTAGTTGTGTTTTTGCTGTCGTCGGGGAAATACTATTCGTCAAGGACAAATATATATATATGCGCAGCGTTAGTCTAGTGGTCAGCCTTCAATGGCAATAACATTATTGGTACCCGAGTTTGAATCCCACCACCGTGTGTGGTGAGAGTTTGACTTAATTTGTAAAAATAAAAGGGAACCAATTACAGTAGTAACTGCTGAGAGCGCCTTCGTAGCGTGGGTAGGCGGAATTTGACGCGAGTTGACGAGGGAAGAGAGGGCTCGCGAGAAAAATGCAGGGCACGGCGGGCCTTAGTGGGGAGGGAATAATCGCCTACTTAGTGACCCCGGATCTGAATTGTTACTACTATGTATGATCGAAAATTAAAAAAGGTGAGCCCTGGCGAAGATGATATTGGGGATCGGAACAAAAAATATATAACGAATACCTGGTAATGCTCTTTCTCATCCGAAAAGCTATTCTCAAATATTAGAACAATCGGCTGTTCGGTTCAGTCCTCGAGATTGTCTCTGGAATCGAAGGCGATCGAGATTTTAGAAAAAAACGGCAAGATATCTCGATCTCTTTTTTTAGCGATTTCTAGAAAAAGGGTCGATCTGGATTATCACGATCATCTATCGGATGTCGATTGTCGACTAGTCTATCTCGAGAGTCACCCGTGTTTAGTCAACTAATTGTTTATGAACATTGGATACAATTTAACAATATATACAAGAGGTTGACAATTGTGTTTTTTTTTTGGAGACGATATGAAGGGTAGAATATATTATATCTATATAATACGTGCTTGACTCTCTGCCGTGATTCAAACTCAAGCGAAAAGCAACACCGTTGGTGCTCATACTCCAGCAGTATGGTTATTTGTTTCTAGTTTATAATGTTCCTATTAAACCAATTTCTTAATTATGTACGAAGTATTTTTAATATTTACAATTTCGAGTTCAAAATACATGATTTCCTCGTGCCAGAAATCGATCGGGGTATCACACACAGCTTGCAAATATGAGCTTCTTCTGCGAAATCCTCGGTCTCACAGCTGTTGTTGTTGTTGTTGTTGTTGTTGTTGCCGTTGTTGTTGTTGTTGTTGTTGTTGTTGTTGTTGTTGTTGTTGTTTTCAAGTTTTATGCATATCTAATTTCGTAAACAATTTCATTTTGTTTGTAGTTTGTATAATTTGAGTTTTCCTATTTCGAAGTCCAAAACACCGTACAACCTGGTTCCAGCAAACAAATGGCACATTCCAACTTCGGGCCTTTGAACAGTACTCGTAGTGATTAGACTATGCACGTCTCTGTAACCGCACATGAACGAGGGGAACCCATCGGTAAAGCTTGTTATGGCTAGTTCGCGAGCTTTGATAACTACCTGCGCATGCAAATTGTGAAGGCGTTGTTGCATAGGGGTTTGAGCTGTCTATAGGAAAAACAATATACTCTGTGTTTTTGTACATAAATCAGCCGAGTTGTTCGACAGCCAAGATTAGTGTTGACATGATCGCATCAACAAGATGAAGACGTCACAGAAGTGACGCTGTTAGTTTTATGCAAGCCCTGGGGAGTTGTTAAAAACACCCGCCAAAAAAGTAATGGACCTATTTGGGACTCCTAGAAGATACATTACTGGTCAGAAAAACATTTTTATTTCGCAACCTTTACTTTGCGAGTTCGAGTTGTGAAACTAAAAACCCTTCTAAAGGTTGCTCGTAATGACCAGGCGAAGAACAGCGCACTCGTATTATTGGCGGCCTAAAAAAGAAAAGAAAGGTGAATTAAAGGGTCAAAGTTGCTTTACAATCCAACAAAACCATGAAAAGAAGCCACAAAAAGAAGTAAAACAAAAAATAACAAACAACACCAAGATCGTACGGTTCATGCTCCAACCCATAAAGAATACCCCTGCCTGCCTAAGTACGTTTTCGAAACCCTCGAACACCAGGGTGCCAAACCTTGAGGGGGGATGTTACAATTTTCTTTAACCAGCTCGTATGATCACGAAACGCCTCCTTGTGTTTCTAACGATTTTACGCACAAAGGAGTGATCATCATGTCGTTTGGGACCACAAAACAAAGTAGTTTTGAGTGCGGGACGTCGACTCTCCCCAGCGCAGCCGCACGGCTCTGCCACACCTCTCCCACACAGCAGCCCTTCCTTCGTGTCCCCAGCAGCATAGATAAGAGGTGCCACCCTCGTACTTCGCGGGCCTGGCGCGTTGAATTATGCAATCCCGGACGTCGATTGTTTCCCCCCCGGGATGAAAGGGAGGCTTCCCGGCAACGGAGGGCTTTCCGACGTGGCAATGGGCGTTTTCCACCAGACGATATGTGTTCGTGTCCCCCGTTTGGGCTTTCCGTCCGTATGGAAGGTGATGCATTTTTGGGAATGGATCAACTACCATTTTTTTATAGGTAGGGTACGCGCAATCATGTAGGCCGGGATCAGTGACTCGAACACCCCGCGTTGTTGGGATCGGTACTTGGCCAGGTTCGACTGGCAGTACACGGGTCCTGACAGTCCATCTGTCCTGGCTGGGAGAAGTGCCAGGACGGCAGGATGTTGGAAATATAAATATACATACATAGCAATGAAAACCCTCACAAAACAATGGAAACACCTACTACGTTATCAATACCTGCCCGGCCGTTTCAATGGCGTTCCAACCTAAAACATGTCATATTACTATTTTAATTTGATTTTGGCGTGTAGTCAGAAACATAGGAACTTCGTGGAAACCTGGTACTACGAGCAAACCCATGGATAGAAACATGGGCTCCTCAGAACCCACGTTGAGGCGTCAAACCTAAACAAAAGAGCGTACATTAATAAGAAAGAAAGGAGGCCTATTTGTAAAGGACGAGAAAAACGACCACGAACACCACCGCCGCATCATGTCCAAAGGGGAAGGGGGGGGGGGGGGGCGCAGGGAAATGGGGGCACGTGTATACGGAAACGCGGCGAGTTGACGGGTGCTAGTTTGTGCCGAAACGATTTCTGAACGATCGGGGCTCCTTAAACCAAACTACAGCAGTCGGATTTCCATTTTTGTGTTGCAATATTTGTTGTGGTCTCGTTGGGTCATGGGTTGGTTCGTCGAGTAGCGCTTTTGTTTTCCTTCGAAGTCATTGTTTGGGTGGGGTGTAGAGCTCTCCTGGAGTGACCATCTTCAGACAAAAACATGGTGCACCTGCATGCAGGCTACCGTAGCATGCGTCAGTTGAACGCAAAACGTCATACACAGCCCGGTGTCACAGTATGAGTAGCCGATTTTCCACAGATCGCCCCTCTCCACAGGACGATCCACAAACCAACATGAAACCGAACTGTCGTGGGCCATAGTTGAGAGGCCCGATCACCCGGACCAGCCCTGGCCGTGATCGGGGGGGGTAGGCAGTACGGAAGTCGCAACAAATACCCAAACCCCGGCCCAAACACTCCGAAAACGTGGATTGTGCCTGAAATGAATGCCTCGATTATCTAGGCCAGACCAAGCACTGAGCGGTAGGGGTAGTCAGGACGAAATGTGGAAGAGCAGTCTATAATCTTGCAAAACAAGCCCAGAGAACCGCAAACAAATAAATAGACGAAAACCCTCCACCGACACAACTCAGCTAAATGATAAATTACAAAGCACAGACACGATGAGAGCATCAGCCATCCACGACACCTACCCCAGATCCAGCTACGTTAGGTTGAAGCCCCCGTGCAAACATTCTAGATGCATTTGCTTGTACACCGTGAGAGCCTGGTATAGCTGGGGTTGAAGGCGTGTATGTCGGGCACCATATATAAAGCCATTGCCTGATCTGTCCCGGACGCGTGCTACGGTAGAGGTAGCACTTTTTGGATGAATCGTTTTCTGAACGATCGGGCTCCTTAACCCAACTTCGTCGGACTTTCATTTTTGTGACGAATAATGTTTCAGAGTATACTTCGGTCATGAGATTTATCATCCGGCAGCACTTTCATTTGCCTCCAAAAACATTTTTTCGGTGAGGCATGACGCTCCTTAAGTGAAGAGCTCAGAAAAAACATGGGGCACCTCTATCGTAGCATGCGCCGCCGGGTTACCCAAAATTCGCACCACGCATGTTGTATCTCAATGGTTGTCTTCTTGCTATTTATCACTAGCCAAAGCAAAATGTCGTCGGTCTTGCTGAAAACGTGGACGCCGTGAAGTGGCGCCGTATCGCTGTGGCTCCAAGTCAATCGTTGTGCGGGACAAACACATAGCCGGACGCAAGTGCGCGCCGGCACAGACGGCGTTCGCTAGGGTAATCAACAGACAGCTCGACCCCGTGTATCATTATCTGGGATCACAGTCACAATCACTGCGTAGCGAGCCGCGCGTATTAATGATTAGTTTTTATCGTCATGCTACGCTTCTGCATATTTCGGTAAAACAATCCAGGGGGGGATGCCCGTCATTTTCTCGCAAAGGTTTTCCAGGCCACCAGTGCGGCAGTTGGCCTAATTCAGCCAAGCCATCGGTGCCTCATTCAGCGCTTACTATGTTGCACGGTGTTGTATCATTTACAAACGAACAGCTCACGCGATCTCGCAGTCTACGACCGATATGGAGGCACCTATCACAGACAGGAACTTTACCGACATCGTTCTCGAATGTCACAAATGAGCAGCGGGGTGTCCAGCTGATGACCGGGAAATACCAAGAGTTCGTTCTCCCGAAGACTCGGTCTTTATTCTGATACGTTGTCTCTACCCTTGCGGGCTGTGGAGGACAATGGAGTAGATTACTGGACGCGATACGACCATGCAATCGACAACAACATCACCTATGTCCTGTTCCATCGTCTGCGATAGTTGCTGCAAGGCGGGTCATTGCGAAAGCGGGTGCGCGGGGCATGTCCAAACCCACGTGAGAATAAACAAGCCCGCTACCCAGAAAAATACGTATGAATAAGGTTGGAGCGCTTTACCGAAGTGGTGCTCTGTGCATTTTGCGACCACCCGCAACGACGACGACTGCAACGCGTAAGACGTTCCGAGCCCACAGACATGTAGTACACACAGGGACCCAAACACGCCCCCAGTTCGTCGAATATCTGCCGGTTGTTTATGTTGACGATGACTTATAAACGAGCTTCATATTTTTGTGATTGTGAAACATTAACAAGGATCGCCAGCTTTAGGGGTCGCTCCGTGACCGCCGGGACGCCTGAACGACTTGTCACCGAATTGCTGCAGGCAAACGCACCTGGAATCTTCGGGAAGACTGTTCGACGAGACTCCCGGATCTTCCGGACTCGTCGCACTAACAACCGTAGCATTGGGTTGGCGACGTAATTGTTTTAGATCGGGCCACAGTATAATATAAATTTATCTATTGCGATTGCCGGTGGAGAAGGGCTTCTGGAACCGCCGCATCACCATCAGTTGTTTTGAGGCTTCTGGAACATCGCTTCTGGGATAGGTGGACATCAGTTACGTCTTCGGGCTGCTGGACCATCGCTTCTGGAGTCTCTGGACAGCATTGTATAGATCGTTAAAAGGGACATCTACATCGCTGGGTCAATAGGGTTTTGCCTCATTGTACGTAGCACCACTTTGTTTCTTTGGATGGAAGGGCAGCGAAAACGTGGTTCGGCTGCAGTTAACAGTCTATTTGTTTTGTTTTGATTTTTGTAGTATCACCACAGGTCTTGTTGGTACGAGGGGAAGCAGAATGAAGTAGGCTAATAGGTATTAACTGCGACCTTCTTGATCAACAAACTGATAAATGGAAATGTTGGATAATCTTGAGATTCAGTTCTGAACAAACAGGCATTAGAGATAGAGATTACTTTTTGAGATGCAAATATATATGTTTGCTGTAATACGTAAAACAAACCGCTCCAACGCCAACCTGTCGTCAACTGTTCATTCCCCGTTTGGGCAGTACAACACCGTAGAATCGTGGAATTATGTTTCACAAGCAAAGACCGATAAGCCCACTACTACTGTTTGGCTTGTTGTGCAGGTGGTCGGAATTGCCGCAATTGTGCTATGGGGGACCGAGATTGATATCATTTCAGTGTAGGGGTCGAAATTGGTGGTTATGGCTTTGAGGCTCAAACTAGCGCTGATTGCCTTCTTATGTTTGGTCGGGGCCTCTAAAATAACCGGCTTGGTTTTTGTTTTGAGATCGGAAATAACGTCGTTTTTGTGTAGTGGACGAAAATGCCTTGGTTTTATTGAGTCCCTGAATTGAAAGGCACTTGCTTTTTTTTTTGGCATCGAAATTGACTTCACTTTAAAGAGGGGATCGGAATCAAGCTGATCGCTGGGGTCACAACTATCTCGATTATTGCGTACAGTCCGGATATGACTGATTTTATGTATACATCGAAATTGACTTGATGTTTGTGATTTGGGTCGGAGCTGACTTTGTTTTGTTTGTGGGTCGAAAATGACTTGGCTTTAGTGTGTATTGCAATTAACTTCGTGCTTGTGTGCGTTTTGTAAATGGCATCTGATCAGTGTGGGTTTCTATTGACTTGGGCATATTGTGGGTGATCAAACTCGACTTGGTTTTAGTGTGCAGGTCAAAATCAAGTTGGTTGTTGTGTGCGGGCCGAAAAAAGCTTAAGGTTGTAGTTGGGATTGTTGTACTTATTTTTCGTGTGGACGGCTAGAATATTTTGTTTATGTCGGGACATCGTAATGGAGTTAGTTTTAAGGTGTTCTACATCCCTCTCGCATGAGGTGTGTAACCAAATGTAATTCAAATTCGAGACAAAACCCCTGAATTAAAAATCGGTCGAAGTCCTAGCTATGCTATGTTTGAAGAATTTTTAAGAATAGGGCAAGGCAAGGGAGTACCAGCAAACCAGCCACAATGCGATCACGATACACAGAAGGCTAACCCCGCCCGAGGTTGAGACAAAATGGAACAAAAACACGGCAGTGAAAGAAAATCACAATCAAAGAAAAGAAGGGAATGCTATCTCTGTCGTGTACCAGGTATATTCCTATGCGGGGAGTGGTAGTGCGTATCGCTGTCGTGCCCCTCTGAAAAAAGATGCGACACAAATTACAACAATCGAAATATATGTGCATACTACGCTAGACGTGCACAGCGCTTTATCTGAGGGGTGGTCACTTGAAGAGATACATACCTCGCTCGATTGGTTTGTTTTCGGAGGAAAACAAAAGCGCTACCCGGTGCACAATATCGGTAGTGTGTATCGCTGTCGTGCCCCTCTGGAGAAAGATGCGACCCAAATTACTTCAAACGAAAAGTGCATGCTACGGTAGCCTGCATGCAGGTGCACCGTGTTTTTTCTGAAGGTGGTCAGTTGACGAAATCTATACCTCGCTCAAGAATTAGTTTTGGAGGAACACAATAGTGCTACGTACCCTATGAACAATACCTACCATGGCCTAACGTTACAACAGAAAACCGTGCAACACAAGAATGGAATTCGGACGATTTTGTGTTGAGGCATCCCAGCCATTCAGAAACAAAGTCAGCCGAAACGTTATATCTCTATCGTAGCACCTACCTGTCGAAATGACACAAATATTCATACAACACCACGATCAAAATACTGTAGTATTCTTGTACGCTTTCAACGATCATTTAAAGTATTGGATTAGTTGAGGCCTCCTGCCCCGAAGCCGGAGGGCCTCGCCCGGGATAAATCACCCCCGTGCTGAGTGCATACTCAGCGCGGTGGCGATCCCGGCCGTTGAAAACTACAAACGCAGAAACTACTGTTAAGTACCTGTCAGCTGGGCGGGTGGGATGGTCAGAATTGTTTATCAAAAGCCTCGATGGTTTGGCTTTTGGTCGCCTTTGAAGAGAATGATCTCGTGTGATACACCATGACCCAGTAGTTTCGGTTCCTACCAGTGGAACCACATCCCTACGATCACGTAGTTCCATTTGGTTGACTCCCGATTTTACCCTACGAGAAGCAGGCCCGCCACCCACCGGGACAAACAAGACTTGGCTCACGTTCACCCCATGAGAATCAGAAACAAATAGACAAGTAAGGTACCGTAAATACCCAAACGCTACACAATCACATACGAGTGTCACTGTAGCCTAAACAAATTCTGGCAGCTACATACATACGAGGAGTGCACTAATACTAGTCGATCTCGTACCTTTCACTACCCATGTTTGCCGCGTCCATCCTGTTTTCGTCAACAGCTGCGGTTTCCCTACGAGTGTTTCCTTCTCGCTTCCTATTCCCATGGGCGCCACCGATATGCTCTGAGCTTCCGGCTCAATTTTGATTCGTCGAGGACCCCCCTGTTCCAGGCGCCCCCCTTATATGCTGCAATAGGCTACATTGCGACCTCGACTCAAACCACCAACGGGGAGTGTTCCGTGGACCCCACGGTGGCTCGATTCACCTAGACGTCGTCCAAAACCAGTAGGCATCCCCGCCACGGCTTCGATTGTCTGACCTGCCTCCGGCCCTCCCCACGGGAGGTTGTCGTGAACATCACCCGAGTGGGATACCACTACTCGAGTTTCTAACCCGCGGCCCCCGCAAGGAGCAAGGAGCCGCCGTTTACGTACGCAGCGTCATTTCAATGCTGTCGCAGCGTGTTTTCTTGAGGGCCTTCGCGTTCGAGAGGGTGGTGTGGTGGGAAGCCGACGAGTCGCAATAGGGCTTGACGGTGCGCCGATCAGAGCTTGGCGGCGAGGGTCGAACTGAGAGTCCACATCACACATCTATAAATCAGGGTCTCGATAACCTCGACTTGCAGCATGCGGACTTTCAGACTAAGCGGGGCGGTCGTACTGTCATACCTGTACATCTCCGGAGCGAAAGGGTTTGAGGCAAGCCGGCATGAGACGGCTTCGTCCATGGCTTGCCATCACGAGATTAGCGCTAACTTCCTGGATAACGTCGTCTCCCAAACATAAGGAGTGGGCTATACGTCTATTATACTTATTGTGGGCTGGTTCAATGATTAACGGTGGAGCCAGGGTTGTATGGCCCTGCGTCCGTAGCAGCACCGACGGGGTAAATTTTCGAGTACCGTGCGGCCTTCTGCTTCGAAGACAGCCGACACGACGACTTTGTCATCAATGTTTTAGGAATGGTATTGATGACACCGGTGTCGCGAATAAGCTCTTGTTTACGACAACATGGCACGTGTGCAACAAATGCCCAGGATCGTCCGCACACGTGCCATGACTGTGATGGCATGGTGTAGGGCTGCCGTTGGAACTACCATGTACCCGAAACGGTTCTGTGTTTGAGGAGGCACCTTGCATCATCGCGTATCAGTTGAATATTCCGACCGGTGTGGTAAATAAGCCATACCAGGTATAAAATAAGCCATGTTTAGGACACCGGTGTCTTGAATATTTGTTTTTCGACACCACCGCACGTTCGCGGAACACACCTCGGATCGGCCAGATGCTGCCACGGCTGAATTGTCATGTGTTGCAGTCCAATAATTGCCCAAAACGGCCGAGTAATTGCTAGATGTTTGATATCCTCGTCCAACAGAAGAATATTCAGACCGGTGTCGTGAATAAGCCTTGCCTACGATACAGGTGTCGCCTGCTCGTGATTTGCAGCACCCCGCCATGTTCGCGGAACACCGCCCTGTTCGTCTAAAAAATGCCACAGTCCTACTGGCGTAGTTAGAGCTGTCATTGGAGCTGCCACAACCCCAAACGGTCCAGCACTCGAGGAAATATGGCATCCTCCCGCACCGTCACAACATCCAGACAGGATTCGTACGTGATAATCATTTACTGCTGCCGCACCCGTGCCGAACATATGTCACTTACGACACCGTAGGATGTACGCGGCACACACCCCTGATCGGAAGTATGCTACGGTAGATCTGCGCACCGTGTTTCTGCCTTATAAGGGTGGTCACTTGAGGGGTCCTATAGCCTCACCCAAAACTGATTTCGCAGAAACTAAAAGTGCTACAGAAGTCGATGAACGATACCACAGCCCACGTATGAAAATCAACAACATTGCAAGACCATATTGAAAGCCCGACGATGTTGGGTTAATGAGGTCGACCATTCCGAAAAGTTCTCAGCCGAAACGTGCTGTCTCCATTGTAGCACGAGTCATCGGTCAGACGCTGATACTGTAGGGCTTGTGTTGGCATGGTGTAGGACTACTGTACCACTGAAGCTATCATTGCCCCGAAACGGTCATTGAGTCGATGCGTTAGTATCTGCAGTAGTTTTCGCGTTGTCGTGATTGGTTCCCGAATATAAACAGTATTTGGAAGCTGCGTTTCTGCACCGTGGACAGCAGGCAATGATACTGTCTGGTAACCTATGCGAGTAATGTTTTCGTATCTTTCGTGGCGTCGACGTGACCTAATTGGGGACACGAAGACCGGGAGGCAAAGTCATGGTGTACGTGCAGCACGGTCTCTGCACAGCAGAAGAATGAAGCCTGCGGATCATTGCGAACTATGCATGATTAGGTGGGTTTATATACGCCCTTTACACGATCTCTAACAAACACCAAGTGGGTCATGTTGGGGCAATTACTACAGCAGTACGATTGTTGATCTACAGTGTAGATTGATCTGTTGCTACAAGGTGGCGTCGACAACTCGGCCCGCTATCGAAAATAGCAAGCCAGACTACTGTAGACGCGTGCTACAAGTAGATATGTCACTTTTGGCTGAAGCGTGTGCTGAATGATCGAGCTCCCTAACCCAACAACCTCGGACTTTCAGTCTTGTTGTGTTGCAACATTTTTCATTGTATACTTGGGTCATGCGGTTGTTAATCGGGTAGCACTTTGTTTACTTTCCTCCAAACTCAGTGTTTAGACTACTGCAGGTATGGAGGTATGGAGCTCCTCAGGTGAGGGGCCCAGAAAGACTATGGTGCGTGCGCCTCTATCTTAGCCTGCGTCATTACGCACATGTTGCAAATGCTTTGTGTCTACTTTCCAACCCTTTAATCCAGTTCAAACCTGCAGGGCTGGATCCTGTGTCTACTATCGAACCCTTTCATCCAGCTCAAACCTGCAGTGCTGGACAAACCAAACCGTGATCATCGTTCTTTGAAAAAAGGCGTGGGCTGCTGTAAACGCTCGCCTTTCACAGTAAGTGGCGAAGCCCGCAGAAGCCAAGAGACGGACAGAATTATATGTGAACATCGCGTGAGTTGTTTGCTTCTCTGCCTCGTGTCAAAGGAGTGAGCACATAGCACGTGGGTTCGCTCGAAACAAAACGAGTTATATCTTGAGTCCGATATACTCCGTACCAGTAAGTATCTACTACATCAACAGTAGGACGTGCATCCCCGTTTTAAACACAACTTTTCCCACCCAGTGTACGCGGATGCCATATTGTCCCTGAACAGCTGCGCCGTTCTAGGTACACGATATCTCCAGTGATTGCCCTGTACCATGCCAACATAGCCGTGACAGCATATATCTGGATCACCCGGCGCGTGTTCCATGAACGTGCCACGGTGGTGAATATAACGAATTGACGACACGTGAGTGTGTTGTAAGCCAGGCTTATTGGCGACACCGGTCTGAATATTCTGCTGTCGTACGAGGATATCAGGTATCCCCTTGAGTATCAGGCCGGTCAGGTAACGCCACAATAATATAAGGATGTGGTGTAGCGTGTATACCAGCGCGTAGCTGGTTTGTACGCTGTACGCTCGCTTGCTGATGACTAGTGAAGACACAACCTACATTTGAGGGTGAACCATGGGTGAACGCTTAAGTCGCTGTGAGGCAAACTTGTACGACCGCTCCAATAGAAGAGAACATAGTGTTGGCGACTCCAGGTCAATGTTGATTAATGTATGTGCTCAAAAGCGAGGCTGATGATGAGCAAAATAAGAGTGAGAGAGTGGGCGTGCAAACGCTCCTGTTCCCTTGATCTTGAGGATCACGAACAGTAACATGCACAACGATCTTGAATCGCAAACATCAACATGCTCTTGCTACAGTCAGTAGCTTGCGTCAGATGACGCAACAACAACCGTGACTGATCTTGTACGCAGTCTCTATACGTATGGTAATACTTTTACTGTACCACACAGAACAACCATATCACATACGACAGCCTATCAATTATTCCGCATCGTGTGTACTTGGCGGAATGTTGTTCCACACGTGGATACTGAGCAACTAAACCACTTACGATATAGTACTGTAGACACCAGGTACGATACTGGATAACTTGTCCTGCATACCTTCACTGGCTTGATTGATAATGAACTCTGATTGGGCCACTACTCGATATTTCGATGATCCAACTCTTGAACATAAACTATGCATACTACAGATAATTACTCCGTGTTATCTAGTGACGACAAAAAAGATGACTTGCCAACAAGGATAAGATCCATTTTTTTTTTCTTTTCCATCTCATTTATTATCTTCGCACTTCCGTCTCTCCCTCCCTAGTCGTAACTCAGATCCGGGGTCACAAAGTACGCTCCTCTCCCTCCTCCCCCACTACGGTTCTTGCCTTCATTTTTATCGCGCAGAGGATTCAGCCTTCCCAACGCTCGTCGACGTTCATCGAATTTTTGCTAACTCACGCTCTCGCGCTTTCTGCTAGTCAAGATATTTTTGCGAGAAAAAGTGCCTGAGAGCATGCACTCGGCGGGGCTCGAACTCGCTTTCTTGACGCTTACAGGCTTCGTGGTTACCTGCTAGCCCACCGGGGCGACCGGCTTCAATACACAACTCCAATGATAGCGTTGTTTTGCAGCTTCACCGTGGCCGTGTCCGGCCGATCCGGAGTGTATTCCGCGAACGTGCCGCGTTGTCGTAAAATAAATCACGACACCCGTTTCGTACACTTACAACACCGGTCTGCCGCACGAGGATATCTCCTCGACCACTGGACCGTTTCAGGTACATGGTAGTTCCAATGACAGCCCTACACCATCTTACCACAGTGATGGCAGTGCGGTGACGATCCTAGGAACTTGTCGCAAACATGCTGCGGTGTCGTAAACAATTATTCATTTGCGGCGGTGGTGTCGTTAATAGCATTATCAATAATGTTTGTTTCGAGCCCCTCAACCGACGTCGAGGCAATATTATTGCGTCGTCGGCGTAAAACTTGTATATGCCCCAAACGACCCTCCGCCGGTATTCTATGCCGGTGGCACCCGGTTTCCAACGTTTGATTTGATCTGATTGGCTTAGGGTTCGCGTTTGGGTTAGTTTACTTTCTTTCGTCCTCTACAGACAGTGACCCCCAACCATTTTCTCGAATAGATAGTACGTAGGTAAGCACCCCTCTCAAATTCTCCGGTCCAGCTGGACCGGAGACTCAGCAAGCATAATCCCAAAAGTGTTCGATTTTCAAGATAATAGGCGTGACAAAAGTTGCCCCAGTTTTCAAGTTAATCCGCGTGACAGAAAAGTGACCCCCTCAAATCACACCACGGGTACCCCCTTGTCCCCTCGACCCTCAAAGCCCGTTCTTGGCGTACAGCAGCGGCGTCGCGACAGTTTTTGCACGCCTCGACAGCCAAGCACGCACCATGGGTCTCGGCCGAGTATCGGCATCAGAGGATGGGTATGTGCGACACGCCGAGCGCAGCAGTACGCACGCTGAGCACATGAGCAAGCACGCACGCTTGCAGCCTCCGATCGAATCGGCGTGTGCACCGCTTCAGTGATTTCTCGAGGTAGCTCGTACATACTTGAACATGGATAGGCACTGAGTGTAAGCCTGTCTAAGTCCTAGACCCGTGCCTAAGAGCATGCGAACACCAACATCGGTTCGTCAGCCCTCGGCCCCTCCCTCAACCCCTACAGCAGACCCTGCTCAAAAATGACCGACCTCTGGGAGTTGCACATCTATGATTAATATTGTTTGAACAGGGGTGGGGGGGGGGATCCTGATGGGTTGAGATTTTGCGGATCATGTCATTGCAAGCCACGACGCCTGACCACCACGTGTATGAGTACATGCCACGCCCCACCACCACGCCTCGCGAGCTCGCAACATCAACGGTGACTCTGTATCGGTATGCATTTGCCGTTCGCAGGTTTGTGCCATTTCCCTTGACTTCTCGTCGTTTATAGTTCGGCCATGGTCACACCAACAACAGCACAGCAGCAGCAGCAGCAGCAGTAGCAGCCTGAGGGAAGTGGTGTACCCCAACGCCGGCTCTAGCTCGTGAAGGCAATGGTGCCTAATTCCATCGGAGCGGCCCCCATCTGCCGTGGCTCGTGTCTCCGTAGGCCCTTTCAAATCACGAGAAGGCGTCGACCCAACCTTATTCAACCGTAACCTGAACTCTTACCCCAATCCCAACCATATTTCAGGCTGAGGCTCGGCCCAAACGTGGCTTCGCCGCGCGTTTTTGACACTCTCAAACACCTGTTCCAGCCACCACGAAAACCGTAATATGTTTGGTACAGTACTTTATCTGTTACTATCTGTGGGTCAAGAACACGGTGGTAAAGGCTACCGGTGACGGTCATCGTGACTGTCTTCGGAGCAGAAGGCCTCACGGTCTCGGAGAAGAAGACGGAGACGGGCTTTGTTTTTGTTTTTTTGTTTGTTTGTTTGTTGTTTGTTTGTTTGTTTTTTGTTTGTTTGTTTGTTGTTTGTTTGTTTGTTTGTTTTGTTTTTTGTTTGGTTTGTTTGTTTGTTTGTTTGTTTGTTTTGTTTGTTGTTTGTTTGTTTGTTTGTTTTTTGTTTGTTTGTTTGTTTGTTTGTTTGTTTGTTTGTTTGTTTGTTTGTTTGTTTGTTTGTTTGTTTGTTTGTTTGTTTGTTTGTTTGTTTGCTTGTTTGCTTGTTTGTTTGTTTGTTTGTTTGTTCGTTTGTTTGTTTGTTTGTTTGTTCGTTTGTTTGCTTGTTCGTTTGTTCGTTTGTTTGTTTGTTCGTTTGTTCGTGTGTTCGTTTGTTCGTTTGTTTGTTTGTTTGTTTGTTTGTTTGCTTGTTTGTTTGTGTGTTTGTTTGTTTGTTTGTTTGTTTGTTTTCCTGTTTTTGTTTTTACTTTTCGCTTTTTCTTATTTTTTCCTTCCTTATTTTGTTTCCTCTTTCACGCATCTGGATTGTTAGCAGGACAGGTCGTGCCTTTCGTGTATGTCTGTGATTCCTTTACCTTATCTTGTTACTGCATGCAACGTATCTTTATGTCTATCGTGGTTGTGTGACAACATACATAGCTTGTATTCGTGTCCCTTTTAGCTGAAAAACTCGACACGGACACTGAGTGGGTGTGCTGGGTGTCGATGGGTTGGAATAACGGAGGACACAGACACCCTTGCGGTGCCTGTAACATACATATATGTGTCGAGACAATCTATTAATAGCTACACGTACTCCTCCTGCCGTCTTCTCATAATACAATTGCTGTCTTCTGGTTTGGATCTTGATAGTGGGAAGAAAAAATCGAAGATCTGTGATCAAAGGGCAATTTACTGTACGTAGGAGAAAAAAACATGTTCTTGTTTTTGCTATAATTGTTTCATTTTTGGATCACTCGGTTTCAGTAACGATCTCTGCCCCGCGCCATTTTTCATGTGCGGTATCAAACAACGAGTGTGTCCCGCGTGGCACCCCTGACTTACCGGCATGTATTTTAAATGCCCACCGACGGATGTTAATGGGCGAAAAATAAATGCTGAACTAATTCTATGCGTGGTAGACCCGAAACACAATCAATAGGGTAGACGGAGAACGTGTGAAAAAAACTATACTCTCCTCCGGGAGAAGCACGACACTTTATTTATGTGACTTTTGTTATCGTTTTTGTTTGTTTGTTTGTTTGTTGATCTGTTTTATTGTTTTATTATGCATACGTCGTATTTATTTATTCTTTCCTTTTCGCTTATATACGAGTATTCCTTTCATTTTTGTTTCTGGATTGCTAGAAGGGTAGGTCGGGCTTGTCGTATACGGGTATATGTCATTGCATTGGCTGCTGCATTGCAGATCTGTGTCGTAGTTCACCACACCTAACTGGTACCAGATACTCGTATCTCTCTAGGATGAAGAATCGGACACTGGGTGTGCAGGATGTCGACGGGTAGAATTGACGGTTAACTGTGAAGAACACACACACTACGACTACGGTGTATACCATTTGCGCAAAAAGGGTCGTGTTAGCTCCTGGACCAAGGCTTTTGATGGAAAAAAACAGTCGTGGGCCAAAAACTAAAAAAAAAAAACGGACAGAAAGTTCATTTGAGCCGTGTCTAGTATACCATTTCGTATGTACGCCAAACACCTGCGCGATACATACAGTTCACGTAGGAGAGAAAGAGGAGGGAACATGTGTTCACGAACTGTAGTTTCACGGGCGTCTCACTTAATGGATTACCCTGCGCACAAAAAAATCAACCAGCATTCCTTGGGCTTTGGCGATGTGCTGTACACTCAACATCCATCTCAATTATTTGAAGTCGAGAGAAACGACTGGGATACCGTATTGAATACCTGGTAATACGTACCACGGGCACGACGTAACAGGTGTTTTTTACCAGTACCAAGGTAGTACTCGTAGCTCGATTACACGATTATCATAGATGTTTCTCCAGCAGTGATACTCCGACATTAACATATTATACGCTTGACACCACGAAAATGCGAGGCATCCAGCCACCGCGTCCTTTCACCACCACTACCTTCACTCGCAGTCCTGTCTTTTAGGTGTCTATACTATCAGCGGAGGACTCGTCGCT
The DNA here is from genome assembly GCA_008828725.1 of Saccharina japonica. Classification (NCBI taxonomy): domain Eukaryota; class Phaeophyceae; order Laminariales; family Laminariaceae; genus Saccharina; species Saccharina japonica. The sequence goes on from MEHQ01002773.1 coordinate 336,106, forward strand.
ATCGCTACGGATACCCACACCAACGAACGGCTGGGGGGGGCAAGCTAGAGGCAGCACCAACGGGGTGAGAGGGTCTGACTGCTGTATTTCATTATTATTCAAGGGATGTATCCCGGGTTCAACATTGAGAGTATACTCGTACGAGTAGGCCAGTTCTATCAGCTTATTACGTTGCTGTTTTTATTTACGAGTTAGCGTGGATGTTGTTGTCGTGCACGATGTACCCTCTGACTACGGCGTTAGTGGTGCATCCTACGGGTACTGTTGTACGTGGAGCAGCAACAGCAGGGGAAGTAGTGTGTGTTTGCTCTCTCCTCGTGAAACTAGACTTTTGTCCCTGGTCGAAGTCGTGTTCCCTTCGACTGGTTTCATTACATCGTCACAAAAACAAACAACAAATCAGCTGCTACAATTAATTCGTACGCGAACAGAGAGGGTGCTTTTTCCACGTGGACGCGGCATACAGAACTACAGCAGTACAGCAGTACAGGACACCTAATAAGAAACAGGAAATATGGTCCAGGCTGGATTTCTTATTTGAGAGACAGTGCTTTCTACACTAACTTCAAGATAACGACTCCCGAATTTATTTTTTCCTCGAAACATCAGCCTGGCTTTCTAATCCCCCTGTTCTGCCCTGTTTCTTATTAGGTGTCCTGAACTGTACGCGACAGATGTTGAGAATCTCTTGTATTTGACCAGACTGGAATTATTATGTAAAAACATAAAGACCGGTTGTGTTCCACACTGTGTTCGGTTCAAAGCGGTCGCATTGTTATCTTCCTCCCCACCTCTCAGTCTCAAATTCGTTACCAGGTACGAATTATCCGATTATCAACATTATAAGTCGCGTACTAATACGGGGTGGGCTAATGTAGTAAATAGAACCTACGGTGCACACAAAAACCTACATATTTACCTATTTTTAGCAACAGTATTTGGTCCTATTGACTGTGGACCCCCGAAATAATTAGGGTAGATACTCGTAGGCTTCTTCGCATGATATCGAAGTTATACCAAAATGGCCAAGTCATAAATACTTCGGGCACAATGTGCGTCCCCTATTGGAACACGCCTCACTTATGCCATGCCATGCCATGCCGTATGCCCAGAGTGCATAGACGGAGGTTTCGATTTTTGAAGCCTCGAACACGTGCAGGCAGTACAGGACTTCCTTTGTAAAACAACATAAGGGCTCGTAGGGAATAAATACATTCCCGAGGCTCGCTACATGTTAGAGCGATAAAGGCATTGGGCTAGTTCGCTATCAACTGTCATGTGATTTGCCGCGTTAAGCGACACGCCGCCTAGACCCCCACTAATCAATGCGTTGGTGAAGGGAACCTCTACCTTTTACTGCTGCTGCTGTAACTATTGTAAAAATGTCTTTATGACAATACTGCTGTTGTTTTTGTTGCTTCTGTACGTAGAACAGCTGAGGCCCGTCAATAAGAACTACATGTCAGTGATAAATAGAGGCTCGGCCTTCTACGCAAACTAAGGCATTCGGTGCAAGGAATTCAGCTCAAAACGACCGACAAGATAAGAAATAACAGCAGAACAAGAAACAGCAGTAATCGCCCCCCATACAATGTAAGAAACAAGGTCGGTCCGGTTTGATGTGAACCACGCAATCACTCAGTCAATTTAGTACCTGGTATGTATACATGCCCATTCAGTCGATTCCGTGTCTTCGCCCATACAGCAGTACAGGACACCTTAAAAGAAACAAGCTAATAAGAAAGCCAGGCGCAGATTTTAGAGGTCAATTGGAAATTCGGGAGTCGTTATCTTCAAATTAGTGTTCAAAACACACTCTCTCGAATAAGAAATTCAGCCTGGACGATATTTCCTGTTTCTTATTAGGTGTCCGGTACTGCTGTATGGTCTCTTTCCTTCCACCCAGGAGAGTTATTCAGATCGTGGGTAACATAGCAGGCTCTCCTTTTCCCCCGTCCGCACTGCGGCTGGTTTCTTCCATTTTTCCTCGCAAGAAAACTATTCATCCGCTTTTTCCTTTCCCCGTCGACTCGCGTTGAACTGCTGTGGCGAACCCCAACACCATCGAGAACAACTGCAGGGAAACAGAAACGAGTCGCGGGGGAACACCATACGAAAGAGGAACGCAACCTGTTAATTTTAATAGTACAGTATTGACTATTACTAATACTATGTACGGAAAGAGACGGCAAACAGAGTAGGTGCCAGACCGACTAGCTAGTAGAACCTGCCTGTACTATGGGCACAAACCTGCCTCGGCTGGCCTTCGGTGTGCTCCGGCTGGCTGTCCTATCCTGTCGTTCTCAGTCTTGCTCTGTTGGCGCTGTTTCGGTCCATTTTATTTTCTTTTATTTTCTTTCATTTCATTTGGTTTTTTATTGGAGGTCGCATCTCCTCTGGGAGAAGCACGACACTTTCTTTCTTTTTTTTGTCATGCTTTTTATTTGGTTGCTTGATTATTGATTTGCTTCAGTATATTTACTTTTTATTATTTTTTCTTTTCGCTTTTTTCTTTTTTCTCTTTTTTTCTCTTGCATGCACCTGGATTGCTAGCAGGGTAGGTCTTGCCTGTCGTATATGGCGTTGCATTGTCTGCTCTGCTTACTGCACTGAGTGTAGTATCTCTGGGTCGTAGTTTTGAGACCACAGAACTGGTACCTTTTTAGGATGAAGAATCGGCACGGACACTGGGTGTGCTGGATGTCGACGGGTAGAAAGGAAGGTTTAATGTGAAGAACACACACACACACACACACGTACGACAACCTTTCTAAATGTGTAGCTTGTAGCTTGTGACCTGGGATATTACGGTAAATGACATTATTACTACCCGAACATTCGGCGGAATGCCGTCAATAAATATGTGTATATTGTATATTATATTTATAGTGCATATATCCAAACTATTATTGTTTCATTTGCCTTCCAACAAAGAAGTGCTATAGCTAGGCCACGGTATTGATGTACTTGTTTTCACAGACAGTATGTTTTTTCAGCTTTGGGCTGGACGAAGAACTTCTCAGGTGACTAATCTCAGAAATATTCGGTGCACAGCTACGTACCTATGCAATGAAACATATTTGAAGCCTTGACGGATGGCCTTTTCTGGTTCACCTTTTTTTCTTGTGCGGGTATGTAATGTAAACATTTCAGGGCAAAAACTGAACCAGTCCATACCGGTCGCCCCGGTAGTCTAGTGGTCAGCTTCAAACTCTACTACTATGCGTAGCAGCATTTGTAACCGATTTCAAATCCCATAGTAATATGATTTTGACTATATTAGAAAAACAAAATAAAAAGGAACCAATTGCCGAGAGCACCTTCGTGGCGTGGGTAGGCGGAATCCGACGCAAGTCGACGACAAAAGAAAAGGCCCAAATATTCACGCGATAAAAATTCAAGACACGTACGAACCGTAGCGGGGAGGGGGGAGAAGAGCCTACTTAGCGACCCCGGATCTGAGTTACGACTAAAGAGAGAGAAAATAAGTGCAAAGATAATATATGAGATGAAGGAAAATACACCCTTGAAAAATGAAAAGTGAAAAAAACAAATGCTGTCACGAATACCAACCATGTTGCGAAGCTTGCTATACCAGGTCCTCGAACGCGCACAAGTTGACGACATATATGGTGGTCCATCCAGAATTTTCTTTCCAATGACGTTGCTTTTGAGTGCTGAAACTATTTCAGCGAAAAAAAAAACTATTAATAGACATAAGTATAACGTTGTATATTCGTGATCGCGAAGACCAGACAGGGACTTATGACTTATTGCATATGCTGAGACTTTAATATCAAGTAATTATATCCATTTCATGAAATAAACTAAACTCGTCAAAAAAACGCCGAGAAAAAAAAGACAATTTTGTACAAGACCCTCAATATCTCCCGAAACATATTTTCATTCAATTTCAAACACATTGGCCCATGGTGGGCGACGTGTGCTACGGTAGAGGTTCACCATGATTTTTCTAAGGATGATTGCTTGATGATGAGCTCTATGTTATACCTCCCCCACAAACTTGTTGTGGAAAAAAACAAAAAAAAATGCTACCCGAGGAATATGCCATGGCCTTAGTACACAATGAAAACAATGACAACACAAGAACGAAAAACCGACGATGTTGGGATAAGGGACCCAAGGTTTCATAAACTATTTCTGCCAAAAAGTGATATCTCTATCTTAGCACGCGTCGGGCATCGATGCCATTGACCGTTTGCATGCGTTTCGATGATATGATATCGTAGAATTGGAGATCGACGTCCTGGGCGAACAAGATGACCGCCCATAACCGTTGTTTCTTCTTCTTTTAAAATCACCAACTTTCTACCATTTGAAAATCGACAGAAACCCCAGCGGGCGAAGGTACATATATACACGATACACACTCTTCCTGTACTGCTTCATCTCGCAAACATCAGGACAGTACTCGATTCCCCGCACCCCACCACCATTGCAACCAATTATCAACCCAACTAAACGGGGGTCTACATACATAATTCGCGAAGACACGCGCCAATCAAAACATAGGGGAAGGAAGGGGGTGGGCGGGAGGGCCAAGACTCGTTCAAGCTCCGAATAGTCATGTTACGAGCGAAACAAGAGTTTTGCCGAAAGCAGTGTTTACCGAGAGAGAAAAGACAAAGAACATATGATAATATACGTAGGCCTGAGACTCCAGACCTCCGTTCCTCGCCGATCATGCTGATCTCTTTCTCGCGAACCCCCCCTCGCTTCATCTTGGGCTGGCGACGACCGTCCGACTTCCCTCCTTAGCGCACGAAGGTTCTAAGCATCACAAATCGGTACCATTCCCCTGCCTCTCCCATTATGTCTCCCTCTTCCCTCGCCCCCCTTCATTGACCGATTTCTCGACTCGCGTCCATGAGGAGAGCGTTCTGACCCCTTCAAACCCTCGCAGCCGACGGTGCTGGTGTGCTCTCTTCCGTTGTGCTCTCCTCCTTTTCATGAGCACAGGCCATCTGTTTCGGTTGCGGCTGGTACATAGACAATTCTCCCGGATGTCTCTTTTGGCCATCCAACCTCACCCATGGGACATCTGCCTAGATGCAACAATTGCACCACTCTCAGTGGCTGGCTCTCCTTTCCGATCAGTTCTTGCCTCTGCTCATGGATGGATGATGTCGGCAGTGTCTCGCTAGTCTTGTGCTGCATACAGACTAGCCTTCGCAGTTTGGCTTGGTTAATGCGTATGGGTGTGGCGTCTGCCTACATGCAACACTTGTACCCCTCTCATTGGCTGGCGCTCCATCCCTATCTGTTTATGCCTCTGCCCACGGATGGCTTATGTCGGCGGTGTCTCGCTGGTCTTGTACTGCTCGCAGACTAGCCTTCGCAGTTTACCTTGGTTACGCTTCTTGGTATGAGGTCTGCCTACAGGCAACAATTGCACCACTCTCATTGGCTGGCGCTCCTTCCCTATCAGTTCTTGCATCTGCTCACGGATAGCTGATGTCGCGGTTTCTCGCTGGTCTCGTACTGCTCGCAGACTAGCCTTTGCTGTTTGGCTTGGCTTACGTTTCTGGGGTGGATTTCTGGCCACGACGCTATCGCCGCGTATCCACGCAAGATACGCGGTAATAGCGTTGTTGTTTGAAACGCACCCCGGAAGCGGAACCCAAGCCAAACTGCGAAGGCAAGCCTGGGAGCAGCACAAGACCAGCGAGACACCGCCGACGTCAGCCATCCATGAGCAGATGCAACAACTGATAGGCAAGGAGCGCCAGCCAGTGAGAGCGGTGCACTGCCATCTATTGTAGCAGGACATCCTTGTGTGAGGTTGAATAGACGAGAGAGATATCCCGATGGAGTTTCCTTTTACCGGGCGCAACCGAAATAGATGGCGTGTGACCGCGAGAAAGATGAGCACAACGCGAGAGAGCACCCCCGTATCGTCGACGGCGAGGTGTTGGAGGGGCCAAGATGCCGGCGTGGGCGTTGGATGAGAAATGTTCTAATTATGGAGGGCAAAGGGGAGGGGGAAGAAGAATGGGAGGGGCAGGGGATTGGTACGGAGGTGATGTTAGCACCTTCGTGAGCTGGGGGGAGGAGCCGGGTGGTTGTTCATAGTGCAATTGAGAAACTACTACACGTGGGCAGGCTTCCTCATGAGGATGAGAGGCTTGCGGTCAGAGGCGGCATCATCAGGTAACGTGGAGAAGATGACCAGACATAACGTGTTGCATTGAGCTACCGTACAGAAGTTGCCAGATCACAATGTACAAGACGTATACGCGCAAGTCGCGATCGTAGTGTACGTGCGGAGTGCCCGACGTGGGGATTTTACTACAGTCTCCAAGCGCGTACCATACCATACCATAGCGCACTTGGCCCCTTGAGCGACTGGAACCTTTCTACGGATATCTCCCGTGTACTGTATGAAAACAATCGACCACTTTCCAATGATATTGTGGCTATCATTCTCCAGTCAACCACACATGATAAACCACGCGAGAATATTCATCAACCATAATATCTGTATACGTATTTATTCAGTACGCTGTTCCACCTTGACGCAAGTGACTTCACCATCCAATACATCCTTCAAGCAGTTCCACTTTGCTGTGTTCTACTTCGTATATTATTATGGATTGGCATTCGGTATATACGGTTAGTGGACAAGATATTGCGTTGTCCATCTTTGTTTTCCTGCCCTTCTTACGCCGTTTTTTTCAAATGTCCTCTTCTTCGTGTTGCTTCGTCCGTGCAGCAGCTATGGATTATTTTGAGCACGTACAGTATGTATGCTTTTTCTAGCAGCCTTTGTGGTCTGATTGCGTCAGTTGTATTCGGTTTCGGCTTGTTGTGTTGTCGTGTTCTCATAGCCGGTGCATTTGCATTTTACTTGCTTTAGAAATTATTCTGCGATAAATGTTTGTTTTGTTTTTTCTCTTTCTCACAGCAGTCTGTAAACCACATAATTAGCATCTCTCTAGTATTGGTATAATATGAGGAATCAAAACAGACACTGGGTTTACTGATATAGTTGGTTGGGTAGAGAGAACGACAACATACACTGCTACTGCTGCTGTCACCCTCCCTGCTTCATTTCAAGGTGGAAATATGTCAGCGTCGTATTTCTGTGACCACATAATAACTACCTGGTACGAATATCTCTATGTATATTTAGGATACTATTACGGGGGACCACAGTAGAGTAAATAGGACCTACGGTAAACACAAAAACCTATATATTTACCTATTTTTACTAACACTATTTGGTCCTATTTACTATGGTCCCCCGTAATACTATAAGTTGTTTTTTCCATTTTCTTCATCCCAATTATTATCTCTGCCCTTCTTTTCTCTCTCCCTCTTTGGTCGTAACTCAGATCCGGGATCACTAATAATAGGTAGTTTTTTCTCCTGTCCCCCCACTAAGGTACAAGCCTCGCGTTTTTTTTCGCGATAATATTTCAGCACCTTCATCCCTCTTCGACTTGCGGTGAATTCCGCCTACCCACGCTACGAAGGCGCCCTCAGAAATGTTTCCTTTTTAGTTTTGCGAATAAAGTCAAACTCTCACCACGGTGGGATTTGAACCTGACCACTATTAATAGACTACCGGGGCGATATGCACGGTCATCAAGGCGATGGATTACGACGGATAGATTAAGAAATCAACTACGATACTAAGAATAAGAAGGTATGGCTCGCGTTTTGGAGCAGGCACTTCGACAATAAATGGAGTGTTGCATCGTGCTCGGGGTATACATTAATCTTGCCTCATCGTCGGGGTATTTTTGCTCACGTTTAGTTCGTTATTACAATAATATTAAGTGATTATTAATATACATATTAAATGTAGATTGATAGTTCCAGTTATATAAATTGTTCAATATATCGTGGTACGGGGTATTTCTGTCGTGTTTATTTTTTTAATTCATATGCTACCAGGTCGCCCCCATGGTACATTGATTTATTAAATAGTGGTACTCTCAAAGGCTACTGAGAGTTGGTTTCCGGGGTTCAAATTTCACGTGCGTCGGAATTTTGAGTTCATGTGCTGACATATACAGAAAACGGCATCAACTGCTGAGAGCTCCTATTAATAGTAGCGTGGGTGGGCGCAATTCGATGCGAGTCGACGAGGGAAGAAAGGGCCGAAGTCTTCACGAGATAATAATGCAAGGATCGAACGTTACTGGGGGAGGAGGGAAAGGAGCCTACCTTGTGACCCCGGATCTGAGTTACAACTAGTTAAGCAAGGAGAGAAAGAAGAAGGGCGAAGGTAATAAATGCAAGGGTGTATTAGGTAAGGTATACCTTTACCCGCGGGCATGTTTTTGAGGTCATGCCTAACGTACTTTACAACTGAGGTAAGGTATTGTACGGGCCTAACACTTAGGTAAGGTATTGAGATCCGTACTTAACGTACCTAACACTTAGGTAACGTATTGAGGTCGTCCCAAGGCTCGTACCTAAAACCGGGTATTTTGTCGACGTGTACACCCGATACTCGGATACCCGGGTAAGGTTCCGAGGTCCGTATCTAATGTACCTACAACTTAAGTAAGGTATCGGGGTCCGTACCTAAGGTACCAAAACCTTAGGTAAGGTATTGAGGGCTGTACCTAACGCACCGAAAACTTAGGTAAAGTAGTGAGGTCCGTACCTAACGTACCTAAAACTTAGGTAACGTACCTAAAACTTAAGTAAGGTACTGAGGTCGTCCCTGAGCTCGTACCTAAACCCGGGTATTTCGTCGACGTGTATACCGGATACCCGGGAAAGGTATCGAGCGGCGTACCTATCGTACTTAAAAATTAAGTAAGGTATCGAGGTCCGTACCTAGGGTACCTAACACTTAGGTCAGGTATCCGGGTCCGTAAACTTAAATCCGCAGGTACTATGCCGTAATTGGCAGGCGGGAAACCTAAATCCGCAGGTACTATAGAGTATCTAAATCCTAGGTAAGGCATCGAGGTCCGTACCTAACGTACCTACCTCTTAGGTGAGGTATCAGGGGCCGTCGAAATAAATCCGCAGGTACTATGCCGTAATTGGTAGGCGGGAGACCTAAATTCGCAGGTACTATGCCGTAATTGGTAGGCGGGAGACCTAAATTCGCAGGTACTATGCCGTAATTGGCAGGCGGGAAACCTAAATTGAGCAGGTACTATGCCGTAATTGGCAGGCGGGAAACCTGAATCCGCAGATACTATGCCGAATTTGGCATAGTACCTGCGGATTTAGGTTTCCCGCCTGCCGAATATGGCATAGTACCTGCGGATTTAGGTTTCCCGCCTGCCAATTGCGGCATAGTACCTGCGGATTTAGGTTTCCCGCCTGCCAATTGCGGCAGAGTACCTGCGGATTTAGGTTTCCCGCCTGCCAATTACGGCATAGTATCGTGCGGATTCAGGTTGGGCTAAAAAGTGTTTACGAATAGTGGCGAATAACTAGTAACATAGCATTGGGCTTATACTTTACATAAAATACTTACTAAACTTACTTATATCATCTCCATCTCCCCGTAAGCGCTCAGTACCACACCGTCAAGGACTTTGCGACTCGAATCTGCGTTGGTGGACAATATGCTGTAGTATTTTTGTACGCTTTCAACGATCATTATGCTCAGAATTGTTTATCAAATGGTTTGGCTTTTGGTCGTCTTGGAAGAGAATGATCTCGTGTTGTTGTTGTTATCTTCACATTAAACTCGTTTCAGTTGCTAATCCCTATAGTCTGATCTAGCAAGATCACGGCCCGTGGTCACAAAAGTGCTAGAGCCATCAGAGAATCCTAAAGAACACGTACACTTAGCAGGGAAAGGATACACAAGTCCGAAGAGGTACACCTAAAATCCCTACAGCATGTTATGCGTGTCCAAAACTGAACTACACGCCCGCAATCTCCATTCGACTACAGCAGCATCGTCCCCCCCCCCCACCTCCCACTCTCTACCAATGAATTTGCCGACTACAGCGTAACTACTGTCTGAAGTGCTGTCTGTACAAAAACACACGGTAGGCGTGGGAACAAGATGGAGCACGCAGCTGCTGTCTGAGCTTCATCATGACCCAGTAGTTTCGGTTTCTACTACTGTAGTGGAACCACATCCCTACGATCACCTCGTTCCATTTGGTTGACTCCCGATTTTACTATTTTGAATGCCGAACGCGTGGGAGAGGTTGCGGGCAAAGTGGTGGTTAGCATCAACCTCTGAAAACACCACCCCATGCAAGCCAAGTTGACTCTTGATCACACTATCCCGAGCAAAGTACTCGTTGAGTGATTCACCATCCTTCTTCGAACGCTGTACGTACCACGCTTGAGTTAGCATGGCTTTCTCTGCTGCTGGCTGGGGGGCATATCGATTCTTGAAAATAGACCATCCCTCACTGCTGTGGCTACCTGCGTCAAAAATCGATTCAAGAAGGGAAAGGTTCGAGATCTGGGACACCATAATACTCCATGCGCGTCGGGCTTTACCTACCATCGCTTCTCCAAACTCGGGCGTCAACTCCGCTAATGTTACAGTCCGGATGCCCTACCTTGATCAGTGCATCTGTCTCTACTGCTTCCAAACAAGCCTCCTGACCAAAAAGGGCACACACCTGACCACGGAATATCAACACCTTCTGCTGTATCTGTTCCCCAGGGTCAATAATACCATCGAACAATGCAGGCCGATCACTGCTACTATGGCTTAGACGAACCGTCCCTGCATATGTCGCTGGCGTCCCTGATCGCTGCTGCTGCTCCTGCACCAGGGTCCCTCTGAATGCTCTCGTCATACCCTGCTCGATTCGGTCAGTGAAGTCGTCGCTGCTCATAGGCCCCTCGTCCTCAGCTGCTGTACTCTTGATAACTGCCTCCTCTCTTGCTCGGGTTGCGGATTGTTCTTGCTGGGCTTGCTGGTGGGCTGCTCGCTGCTCGCGTAGGTGGCTGTCGACGTGGGCATGTATGGCCTGTTGTTGCTCCGGAGAAACTACCGGGAGTGAAGCAAACTACATCCTCTACTTGTTGCCAACCCAAGCACTAGCTTCTGTTGATTTGATTCCCAGGTCAAATGCTAGCATAATCGGTAAACCGGTGCATGGGTTAGAGACGTAAAGATATGATGCCCGATCCCGCCATCGGCACGTGCAGAATACGTAAAAAATTGTAGTATTACGTCCACCTCTGGAGGGGATGCTGGGAGGAGGGGGGAAAAGGAAGTGATCCAGAGAGGGTCTTCCTCCACCAAGCTCGCCTCTTCCCCGAACCATAGAATAGCGTCAAGAGCTCGGACACCATACTATGTCATAACTCTATCGTACCATATCATACGAAGTACATTTTGTTTTGTATACACACGTATCAGAACACCATCCGAAAGGCGCATGTCCCGTCATTACCTGTATCGTTCCCATAACGTATTATATATCTTGTATATATGTTCGAATACGTGTACCATATTACAAGAACGGTGGGAATGAGGAGCGTGACAGACGCCTTCAAGTGGTCAAACTCCTAACTGCATTAAGCTACTGCGTTGGCGGCTCTTCTCTTTTTGCTGTGTTCCTGCAATTAATTGTCATTGATGGGATCGTTTTTTATTCTAAGCGATTTGGGTCAGCACATAAACCTTTTTTTACTGACCGGCAGGTAATTGATGGGTGTGCGTGGTGGGTGAGAGATTTACTGGGTTGGTCGGTTGGTCCCTCGGCTGGTAGTCCCACAATCACCAACACCACCCACCAACATTTACTGTTAATTAAGCGATGCGTGTCAGCGCAAAAACCTTGTACGAGTACAGAGAAAAATGTACCAGTAAACAAATACATCTGAATCATTTCATAATTCGTTTTTGTTGTATGATCAATACGAGCAAAAAGACAATACAAATAAAAACGAATTCTGAAATGATTCAGATTTCTTAGTTTGCATTTTTCTCTGTACAAGGTTTTTGCGCTGACACGCATCGCTTAACAATAAATGTTGGTGGGTGGTGTTGGTGATTGTAGGACTACCAGCCCAGGGACCAACCGACCTGATACCTGATACAGATTTTACAAAATACGAGCAAAAAGTTCAGCACTTTCTTCCCTCGTCAACTCTCGTCGAATTTTGCTTACCCACGCTATAATATGCGCTCTCGACAGTCGGTGTCATTTGAGAATAAAAACCTCCATGGGGAGAATCGAACCCTCGACATCCGGCCCAAAAGGCTTCGTGGCTACCAGTTAGACCACCGGGGCGACCGGCTCCAGTCTATAATAATATGGGATAAAGCAGATGGGGGTAATTCGCCGTGTTGTGTAGGGCCGTTAGGAATCCCTGATTGGATTGTTATTCTATTTATTGGGCAGTGTGCTATAGTCATAGCATACAGGGATAGTCTTCAATCAAGCAGGGGTGTACCACTTTCTTGGGAACATCTCTTATTTTATTGTGTGGTACGTCACGTACGTCACGGTTACGTCTTATGGAGCCAGCAGTGGCAATATGTTTACTGGTGTCCTGAATCATAGGCTTACAATGAGGAGATATTTGATGCTGAGAAGGGCGCTAGCCCTTCGAAGCATCAATAGATGCTCTTCCTAATGGGTTGGGTATGTGCCCGTGGGGGTGTACCCCCCTGGTCGCGAACGGACACAAACGGACAAAAAACAGTTCTGAAAGCTGACGCAGCGTGGCTTTATTTAACGAAAGCTTAATATTGAGGTTTGTCTGTCCCTCGCACTTCGTCTGCACTTCGCACTTCGTTCGCTTTGCTTTTTTTTGGCGCGCGACGCGTACACTGAACCGATTCAGACACGCTCGGGACTGATAGAGGCCCGCGATTTGTGCCGACCGTCCTGTGCTATTCGTGTCGAAAGCCGTGCCAAGATCGGAGAGCTAGGCGGTAGTGACTGCCCTAAACTGTTGCCAGTGCCAAATTGTGT
>MEHQ01002773.1:350154-407420 GCA_008828725.1 Saccharina japonica
TCTTCTCGCGATAAAAATGCAAGGCAAGAACCGTAGTGGGGGAGGAGGGAGAGGAGCCTACTTTGTGACCCCGGATCTGAGTTACGACTAGGGAGGGAGAAAGACGGAAGTGCGAAGATAATAAATAGGATGGACGAAAAAAACAAAAAATGCAGTTCCACAAACCGAACAATGATGCCATTAATTTCTCACACGCACCTAACGTACCAAAGTGGTTAGGTAAGGTACATACCTAAGTACCTAACATACCCTTGGGTAAATGGGATGAAAACAAACAAAAAAGAAACACTTCACTCTTGTCTTTTCTTTTTACCCAACTACGTCACCAGAAAGAGCAAAACCGTAGCCAGCAACATCGAAAATAAACGGGTAAAGCGAGTAAAATGTCGACGTATCGGGTACGAGAACACATCAACGCAACCCAGACCAGCAGAAAAGAAAGACCGAAACACATTATATTAAAACTAAAACAACTTCTGGAATGAAGCATAAAGACTGCTCGAAGAAAGGCATACCATATCTGACGTGAGAAACCACCCCGGGGAGTGCACGTGTCTAAATCACGTTTTGCTTTTTGTTATTACCCGGGGTGGGTCTCTGTGGTGCGGTTGTATCGGCAGTAGTAACGTACCCCGGTGATACCGGACATCGTACATCCAAGTCTATTAATAGCAACATTAACGGGGGGTGATTTCTAGTGGGGGGGTGATAACGGTGGGGGGTGACAGGAATACGGTGGGAAGTATTTGGCACACGTGGCACACCCACCCCCGCGGACGAGGTGGGCGCTCATACCGCAAGACACAGCAGTTTGCAAAGTTTGTCGCTTTCAGGCAGCCATCAAAGGGGGAGGTACCGCAACCGGCGGCGATTGGAAGCTTTTGGGGTCCAGTCGGTTACCGGAGGGGGTGATAACAAGGGGTTGATGGATAGCATCGCGTAGTACTCCGTTCTCTTACCCTATCGAGCTCTACCATTATATAAGCAACACGAAGAACTGTACCAAGGAGACGCGTGCCCTGGCCAGGATCAGAATGCCTGTGTCCCCTGATAAAGAGGGTTTCCATCACAAGTACCCATGATGCTTGCAGACACTGGCTGGCGCAGGACTTGCTGCGGCTGGCGTGGCACGCGTTGCCACGGCTGGCACATCTCGCGCTGCTGCCGGGGGTTGAGGCGCGGGTGCAACAGGGGTGGTTTGCGATGGACGAAGAACGAAGCGAGTGTTGTCCAGCTCGTCGCTAGAGACACGGCAGTAGATCGTGTCGGGGCAACTGGCTTCTACGGGGCCACAGCCGCGTTCTGCTCGCGGTGATGGGCCGCCCGCGCAGAAGGGCTCTGCGCCTATTCGATGTTGGCGTTTATCGATGATGTGCGCTACCAAAATATGTCGGGTACTATCAAACACTACAATAGAGGTATACCGTTATTTGGCTGAAAACGATTCTGAAGGAGCTGTTAAAGGCTCCTTAACCCAAAATCGCCGGATTTCTTTTTTTTCTTTTGCAATATGTTTCGTTTGTATCGTTAGGCTGTGGGTTTGTTCATCGCGTACGAGTAGCAGCATTTTTGTCCCTCTAAAATCGATTGTCGTGTGGAGAATAGAGCTCCTCAAGTGACCACTCTCAGGAAAAAACGTGGTGCAGCTGCATGCAGGCTACTGTAGCATGCGTCTACTACTCGTACGGCACTTATCTGTGGCACCCTCCGATGGTGATATTTGTTTGTGTTGTTTGGAAGACGCACTGGTCCAGGGGGGTGGAATGCAGAGCACCCAGGTGATAACCCTGGCTGTGTTTTAGTTTTCCTTCTTCATCACCGGCCATGGTTTCCTGTGGTGGTGGCATGTTATCTAAGCGAGTATGGTAGCATACGTCATATGCGATATTCGTACGGGCTCGAGAGGTACAGGTACGTGCGGTACGGACGATGCAACACGAAGAAACAAATACCGGTACAAGGACGGCCGCGGAAAAAGGGAAACAAAAGAGAAACTAGACAAGACGCAAGAAATGAGAGAGAAACTAGCAACTCATACTGAAGGCGATGGCAATATGAATAGTAACATGTGTTCCCGTATATGCTTAATACAACACCGATCCAGGGATCTTATGACACCCTTTACCATCTATGTCCTACTGTCATCAACAGCGGTGCCAATTGTCATCCCTGCCGCTGTTGCAACCCCCCCCCCGGTGAACAACTCAATAAGAGACAAACAAAATAAATAGAATACAATAATTCAAAGCCGTGTCGAATCGATACATTGCCACACGATCTGTCGTTGTGTTACTGCATTCGTCGATAGCTGTATCAGTACGGCTGCAGGCCCCCCTCCTGCCCCTGTCGCCTCTCTCGGCGTCCGCTGCTGCGTGCCGTAGCCAGCCCCGTTTCGCCTTGTCCCTGTGCCATCTCACCATGAAACGGTCCGCAGCTTTGACGACTACTCAATACTACTTCCCGCTCCTCGTAGCCGCCCTAGGTCATAACACCGCCTCTGCTAACGCAACATATCAGCTTTCCGCGGATACCTCCGTGGTTTGAAAACCCCTGAGATCGTCTGGTAGGCATTAGGTCACCTTGGTTGATGGTTGGCCCGGTCCCGGGCTCTCCCCACCAGCCATCGTCCGAAACACCACCCGACGGGTAAAACCCTCATTGGTTTTCCGCGGTACGATCCCCGAGGCGTCGTTCGCGGATGGTCGTCTGAACGCTCTCACATTGTGCCATCTTGGAGCCCTTAGCGTATGACATGATATGGTCGGTGCATTGACGAAGCTGGACGCCAATGGTGCGTACGAAGAAGTTGTGGTGTGCATTTCGGAGCTCAGCAAAATTCTCCTGGCCAGGCGTCAACGTCACGCCCCGGTACAGCGAGGTCTCCATCACCTCGGCATTTAGCATGCGCAACTTTAAGAGTGAACGGGGCATCCTCTTTATCTTCCATACCGTACATGTTCCGGCTGAAACGACTGTAGCACGCCCTTTACTCGTTTCTGTTTCAGTTTTCGAGCGAGAGCGAGTTTCTATTTGACACGGCGTCTGTTTGTTCTGCGGCACCTTTTCGAAATAGCTGCAAACAAGGAATTATATGGGATAACCATTCTCCGTCGCTGGGATTTTGTACCACCACTCTTCCTGTAGTAGCGATGAGACGGTTTTACGGCAAAGGTACCACGTTTGGGCCATAATGGTTTGTTTCGAGTGAGCGGGCATAATGGTTCGTTTCGGACCATGTCCTTAGACGATGCGTGATACGATAGGGATTTCATTTTTTTTTGCAAAATATTGCTGACCTTAAGATATGGTCCGAAACTGAGGATGTTCATTTTTTTCTTACAAAACATTGCTGACCTTAAGACATGGTCCGAAACTGAGGATATTCATTTTTGTTTTTACAAAACATTGCTGGCCTTAAGACATGGTCCGAAACTGAGGATATTCATTTTTGTTTTTACAAAACATTGCTGGCCTTAAGACATGGTTCGAAACTGAGGAACTACCCAAAGTCGTCGGAACGCCATTTGGGTTTTACATTGTAGACGCGTGCCACGATACGGGGGAACACTTTTTGCCTATTTGGTTTGTTCTAAATGACGTCGGGATGTCGTTCTTATTTAGCGACATGAATGGTTTTTGTTCGGAGTCCGTCGTGAGATTTCTCACCGGGGCGCACTGACGTGTGTCTCAAGATCAGTTCTTGGGTGTTGGGTGCGGTGTAGAGCCCTTCCTGCCAGGAACCTAAGGCACGAAACGATAAACCTATACCCGTAGCATGTTCCCGTGCTCGTTGCACTTTCGTGTTTTCTCGAAATCAGATTTTTGTGTGAGAGAAAAGAGATCCTATGCCATTATCGAGTGAATATCACAACCTCAGAAATATGTAGGTCCCCCTCTATCGCAGCACGCGTCTGATATACCTATCAATAGTGGGCCACTGGATTGCGCATACGTAGCCGTGCGTTTATTCATTTACATCGAAATCAAGGCTACTAGATTGCTCATCGCCGTGAGGTGTTTTGTTGGCATACATATAGTTTGCAGGGAAACTATTTTGTTGCACATCAAAAGTCATTTATGTAGGTTTAGATGATGAACTGGATCGCGCATCACTCAACCTCTATCCTTTACATCAGAATCAAGTCTAGGGCAAGATTTTTGTTTCGCGTAAAGTTCAGTTTCAGGGTGATGTAGATGATAAGCTCTTCAAGTGAGGGTTTCTCCTAAACTACTACGCGCCACCCTTCCCTAGAAAGTATCCGGAAACAGCTGTCTGTTTCAGTGGACCGCCCAATCCAGCGAGTGTGTCGGATTCATGCTTGATATAGGTTGGATAAACTGCTGTTGGGTTCGACACGAGGAAACGATTGCCGTCCGCACACAGGAGAAACACACAAGCGGGGACGCATGCTACGATAGAGGCGCGCCATGTTTTTTCTGGGCCCCTCGCCTAAGGAGCGTCATGCCTCACCGAAAAAACTGATTTCGGAGGAAAATAAAAGTGCTGCCGGATGAGAAATCTCATGACCGAAGTATACTCTGAAACATTATTCGTCACAAAAGTGCAAGTCCGACCAATTTGGGTTAAGGAGCCCGATCGTTCAGAAAACGATTCATCCAAAACGTGCTACCTCTAGCGTAGAACGCGTCCGGGGGGAAATACGAGCAGCACCTGCGAGCGCACGGCATGATTGGCAGCAGTCCTGCTGCCTGGTGCTGCCGGATGGATTCCGCTATGATTATGAGCTGCGCTCTATTCACTGCTTGTGAATATGTTATCAACATTCATGCCTTTAGTATCATGTATGAAAGGCGAATCTCGTCCTTGTTAGGGTCAATATCGTGAGTTCGAGCCACCCCGAGTGCATACTCGTAGGGTCGTTTTCTCGCAAAAACAAAACTTGACTAGCGGAAAGCGCGAGAGCGGGAGTTAGCAAAACTCGATGAATCTCGACGAGCGTTGGGAAGGCTGACTCGTCTGCGTGATAAAAATCAAGATAAGGACCGTAGTGGAGGAGGAGGGAGAGGAGCCTACTTTGTGCCCCCGGATTTGAGTTGCGACTAGGGAGGGAGAAAGACAGAAGTGCGAAGATAATAAATAATAAATGGGATGGAAAAATAAAATAAAAAACACGATCTGAGGTCGAAACTCGTCTGGCGCCCACGCACTATGTTTTCTGCTTCATCATTAACATTCCGCGCGATTCGCTGTAATACGGAACGGTATGTTTTATCTCGCAACTTACAACGAAGGGTAGATAAACTGCCTTCGCAACGCCAATGATTTTCATTGACCTTGGAAATCCAGCGTTACAGCTCAATCCTTCGACGTTTTGGTTCAGTTACGCCGTTATGATATGCCCTGCCTTTTTGGTTAGGGGACAAAAGCAATTAAATTAGTGTCATATTTAGGTTTATGCCACGTACAATGCTAAACAAGGTCAAGACGCCCATTTCCATGCCATCGATCGGACGTTTCATGTATCACCCTACGTCTGGACACTTCGTACGACTTATGTTGTCTTTCTATCAACGCAATTGCGCGTCGAATGTATGCACAGATTCAACCTGGTAAGGTGCATCGGGCTGGGCAGAACCGGAAAAGGCCCGCACGCTGTGTAAATAGCACCTGCCATGATGTGCCGACGCCCCAGCTCCGTTTCCCTCGCGGTCCTAAGCTGCGCACTGGTGTTTATATCGGGCGGCGTCCTCGCCAGCAGCGACAGCTCGACGTCGCCCTGCATTCCGCGCTTTGTTTCGGACGGAGACTGCGACCTGATCAACAATACTGAGCAATGCGGTGAGCAAACTCATCTCCAAAGAAATGTTTCGACCGCACCGCAAAGATACTGGTTGCCGATGCCACTCATATTACCCATTTGCAGATAGCCGTCAGTACCCCTTCTCCCCACACATGGTTTGTGTATTAATATGATTTTGTGTATTAATTTATACAGGGACCGGCCGCCCCGGTAGAGTGGTCAGCTTCAAAGACTACTATCGTTAGTACCCGAGTTCAAATCCCACCGTGGTGAGAGATTTTGACTTTATTTCGAAAAATATAAAGGGACACATGCTACGATAGAGGTCCACCATGTTTTTTCTGAGCTCCTCACTTAAGGAGCGTCATACCTCACCGAAAAAATGGTTTTGGAGGAAAATAAAAATGCTCCCGGATGCGAAATCGCATGACCGATGTATATTCTGAAACATTATTCGTCACAAAAATGAAATTCCGACGAATTTGGGTTAAGGAGCCCGATTGTTTCAGAAAACGATTCAGCCAAAACGTGCTACCTCTACCGTAGCACGCGTCAGGAACCAATTGCTGAGAGCGCTTTCGTGGCGTGGGTAGGCGGAATCCGACGCAAGTCGACGAGGAAAGAAAGTGCTGAACGTTTCTCGCGATAAAAATGCAAGGCAAGAACCGTAGTTGAGGAGGAGGGAGAAGAGCCTACTTTGTGACCCCGGATCTGAGTTACGACTAGGAAGGGGAGATAAAGGAAGGGCGAATATACTAAATGGGATGAACAAAAACAAAAAGGGAAAGTTGGCGGGTCACACTTAGTACTTGCCTGGCGCGCTTAGTCTTAGAAGACCAGTGACGTCCTCGGCATTGCGTATTTTCTCCTCGCGCGCAGAAATATGTAATGTATCCCAAACCCTTCCTTGGGTTTGTTTTGCTCTATCAACTCGAAAACGTATATAGTGTTTTTGTAAGAAAATCGAATTATCCTCTGCCACATACTCGAAAATGTCTTCTATACGTACCACCTCGCCAATGGGATACACTTGATTGAACGATTTAGTACCGGTAGAGCAAGTCGGAAAGATTCGCACACAAAAGCTCCGCACATGAGAAAAATATATAAACTCCCCATTGCATAAGAAAACAACAGGTTATACTGTTCGGGCACAGACGCTTTACAACGCGAACACCTTTCCTATGTACATGAAAATGACGGATGTACTTTTTCGATCTCAGCTGACCTACGCCTGGAGTTTCCAAATGTTACCGGCAAGACGAGGGCCCCTTAAAAGGAGGGGATTATTCGCGGTCATCCCCGCCTTTTAACCTATGCGGGTTTGACTGTAACTCGGAAGTGGAGGCTGGGTGGAATATTTGGAGGCCTGCCCGTTCTGTAGTTTGATTATATAACGTGTTTCGAAAACACGAGACTTAAGTATTCCAGGCGTTTGTAAACCTTTACATTGCTTTACCTAGCATCGACAATAAACGTATGTATTGGCGTGCTGATGTTAGGCGTAGTTGTTTGTTTCGACACGTTGGACAGTTGCAGAAAAATAACGTCCTTGAGCAGAAACAATGTCGCAAACGCCTACCCCCCCCGTGACACGCACAACTTGTACCAAACACAGATAGTGTCACGATGCGTTGGTCATCTGTCCTTCGGTGTCCTGTCATGATTCAATGGTCCATTCTCCTTTGGTATCCTGCCATTATACATCGGTCGTTCCTCCTTTGATACCCGGTGATGATGCATTGGTCGGTTGCCGTTTTTGGTATGCTGTCATGATGCATTGGTCGTTTTTCCTTTGGTGTCCTGTCACGATGACTACGATGTCGTCTTTCGTATCGGATCAATCAGAGTACGACGGCGGCGACTGCTGCGAGTGTACCTGCGTCACCACCGACGAGTTCACCTGCGGCCAACAGATGGGCTTCGCGTGCCTAGACCCCAGCGCCCCCTGCGTCGATGACGACTCGGTGACCTTTCTTCCTACCTCCGACGAAGAATGCCTTGCCGACTTCAGCGCCGACGGGGACTGTGACTTTCCCAACAACACCGAGGATTGCGGTAAGTCGGCGTGGATGGGACTTCTCAACCGCGGCGCTACTTTGAGGCAGTGTTTGTGCCACTTAGACTGACGGGGCTTCTCAACTGAGGCCCTAGTACACAATAAGGAGGCGTGAATTGTTGTTTGACGCGTGCTACGGTAGAGGTAGCACTTTTTGGCTGAATCGTTTTCTGAACGATCGGACTCCTTAACCCAAATTCGTCGGACTTTCGTTTTTGTGACGAATACTGTCTTCAGAATATACTTCGGTCATGAGATTTCGCATCCGGCAGCACTTTCATTTTCCTCCGAAATCATGTTTTCGGTGAGGTATGACGCTCCCTTAAGTGAGGAGCTCAGAAAATACATGGTGCACCTCTATCGTAGCATGCGTCGTTTAGTTCTTACAAAATATCTTGCATGTAGACAAAAAGTTAAAAGCGTGTAAGTTTGGCACATACTACGACGAGGATGCACTATGTGTTTTATTTTTCCTAGAGTAGTCACTTGAAGAGCGCTAAACCTCACACGAAAGCTGAACTTTGGACTAAAACCGAAGTGTTACCCGATCGTTATTCCCCACGGCCTGGCTGTAAATTGAAACATGTCGCAGCTCGCAAGAGTGGAGGGTCGACAACTTTGAGTCGAGGATCCCTTCCGATCATCAAAAAAACATTTCAACCGATTAGTGCTAGCTCTATCGTAGCACGCGTCGTTTTCTTCAAACATTTTTTTGTTTGTACAAAGAACAGATCGAGTGAGATTGCCTCAGGGCGATTCCAAGCGCAACCCTTACCGGATATTGCGCTAAAAAACTATGAATAACGGGTGAGAGAGTCCAACCTGAGCCTCTGCCCATTATCGTTCTGTTTTTTATTTCCGAGTCTGTTACTTACCCACGCCATGGAATTGGTCATCCGGTGTACGTGTGATGTTTTTCCCCATAGCCAGTTTTTGTTCGGTAGGATATAGGATTTCCTATACCATAATCAAGTCGGGAGCCTCAGTGAATTGCGGGTGAATCTGTCTATATACCGTAGCAGCAGTAAATTGCAGATGAATCCGTCTATAACGCTTCCTAATTCTCCGCATATACTCGTATAGCATCGTGCAGCATGTCGCAACGTGCAGTGTGCCGGCTGTGTAGGCCAAGTCGCGTACGCCACCGACAAGATTTTATCGGTGTCCACAAGTGCTCGCGGCACGGGCCTATCCCGCGTCATGATGATATGTACAGCAGTGTCAATTGCAAGGGCGTCAGATTAGATACATCGTACGTACCCCAATCTGTCCCGAGGCACAACACACGTTTGGAATCTGCTAGTTCATCCCAGCGGTACAGAGTCGTAGTCCACAGCAGCCAGTGTCGCTGACCTAAACTTAGCCCCCTAAACTGTATGGTGTTCCACGGCCGTGCACCC
Source organism: Saccharina japonica (assembly GCA_008828725.1). NCBI lineage: Eukaryota > Phaeophyceae > Laminariales > Laminariaceae > Saccharina > Saccharina japonica. Next base: position 359,376 of record MEHQ01002773.1, read on the forward strand.
CCGTGTCAGGATACGACGGTGGCGATTGCTGCGAATGCACCTGCGTCAGCACCGATGCTTTCACCTGTGGCGATGAATTCCTCGGCGGGTTCGCGTGCATCGACCCGAGTGCTGACTGTGTCGACGACGACGATTTTGAACCTACCGATGATACGGAGGGGAGCATATCCTGTGATGTTGAGCTTTCCGGGGACGGCGACTGCAACAGGGTCAACAACAACGAGCAATGCGGTGGGTTTATAAAGTAGTGGTGTCTCACAGGATGGGAGGAGTGCTGTTGTGGGTGGGCCTGAGGCAGTGTCCGCCCTGATGGGCAAGGCTACCGATGTTAAGAATCTGATAAATAGGAACTTGAGACTGGGGTTTGGGGGGGGGGGGGGGATAAGAAGGCGGCCTCTTTGTACTGAAAATAGTGTGGAACACAATCAGTCTTACATCATACTTCCAGTCTGGCCAAAATTTAGAGATTCTTGACATTCGGCGCGTACTGTATCGTATTACGGCGGGCGATAGTAAATAGGACCTACGTTATACTTGAAAACCTATACATTTGTATTATTATACGAACAAAACATGTTGCGTGCTACGGTAGAAGTAGCACTTTTTGTCTGAATCGTTTTCTGAACGATCGGGCTCCTTAACCCAAATTCGTCGGACTTTCATTTTTGTGACGAATACTGTTTTAGAGTATACTTCGGTCATGAGATTTCTCATCCGGCAGCAGTTTTTATTTTCCTCCAAAATTATTTTTTCCGGTGAGGTATGACGCTCCTTAAGTGAGGAGCTCAGAAAAAACAGGGTTCACCTCTATCGTAGCATGTGTCATATGGTCCTATTTACCATGCCCCCCCGCAATAGCACATGTCGGACGCGGCGGTAAGGCTATAGCACGTTTACCGAGGGTGGACAAAAAAATATTTTTCGACCACATCTCACAGAATGTTTTGTTCGTTAGGTTACTAAAACCAAGTGAAAACAAATAAAATAGGATCATTTATTTTTTTCCATTTTCTTATTTCATCATGTGATCACAACGGTTGCAACGGTTTTTTTTTCTATTCCGACCTCTGGGGGTGTGGTGTGTCGTTTTCTCTTTTTTTCTGGACGCCCCTGCGTTTACCAAAACAAAGGACGCATGCTACGGTAGAGGTGTGCACCGTGATTCGTTCGAGGATGGACAATCGAAGAGCGCTCTACCTCGCCCGAAAAACTGATTTCGGAGGAAACGAAACGTGGTATGTACCCGATTACGAACCCCTTTGCCTTGCGTATAAAAACGAAACATAGCACCGCAATAAGGGCCCGTTTTAACGAAGAAGAAACACATTCAATTTGGAAAAAAAACATTCAAATCCGCTTTTCATTGGTCAACACACGCACCAGCACCAAAGATTAGGATCTTGGGGCATCATGTTTGGTGCTGGTACGTGTGTTGACCAATGAAAAGCGAATTTGAATTTTATTTTTTTCCAAATTGAATTTATTTTACACTCGTTAATTCGGGCCCTTAAGAACTGGTCCCACGAATTTGGTTTAAAAACGGTATACAGGCTGGTTCAAGCCTTACCGCGGGAAATTTATTCAGTGGCCAATGTCCACGCCGTTTTCTGGAGATAGACCCTGAAATTTGGCACACGCGTTTTACGCGCCCTACCCAAGACTTCAACGGATGTTTTTTTTGTCTTGTTTTGTTTTCGTCAGATATTGTTTGTTTTGTAATTGTTTCGGAAAATTGGGTCTCAAGAGATCTAAAATTTCCGGCGAAAAAACAAACAAACACATCCGTAAAAGGCTCGGGTAGGGCGCATGAAACAGATGTACCACATTTCAGGGTCTTATCTTAAAAAAACGGCGTGGACATTTGGACTTTAGTGCGGTGAAAGTGCAAAAATAGGCGTGGCCTCGTAATTACTTAGTTTCAGTATAGATTCGATTTTGGGCGTTAAATATGACTTAATATGATCATACGCAGTCAGATCTTCGAATATTTGCTTGAAACTTTGAACAAACATGCCTTGGACCACCTGGAAGCGGCTCGTTTAGAACATAAAGGGGGGTGGAAAACGGGAACGCCTGACTATTGTTGACCACTTTGAAGGTCTGTGATTGGTCGGGCCACATTTTGGATGGTAGCGCCAGTTCTAGGTCGTTGAACAAACAACTGGCGATGTCACCCTCTTCCACTGTTCATGGCGGTCAGTATGATACCAAATATGTGACATTGGAGTTGCTATTGCATGCGGCATTCATGACTGACGAAATTTCGGGTGGTGTGCCTGAACCAGCTCGTAAAACGAAACATAGCACCACAAGAACGATATTCCGACGATTTTGGTTTAAGAAGCCTTTCCATTCAAAAACCCGTTCAGACAAAAAACAGGTACAGTACCTCTATCGTAGTACGGGTCGAAACGCCATTAAGGCCGTCGGCAGGGCCCCTCTTCGCCCGCAAATCTAGCTCATAGGGCCTCTCAAACGAACACCGGCCCAAACTCGTTGATACCTGGTACCAGGTATATTTTAAGAAAAATCGTCTGGCAAACCTTGGTCCATGGCGGTCTAGACAAATCGTTTGGCAAACCTTGGTCCATCGCGTTCTAGACAAATCGGTTTGGCAAACCTTGGTCAATGGGGTTGGCCGTCGTGTGAAGCTCACAATTTCTCCCAGGGCCAGGTGTGTTTGGTGCTGTGTGGAGGTGGCTCCTCATCAAGTGCACCTATGATACGGCAAGCTGATTCCCCTACATGTGTTTTTTGTCTGTAGACAAAACTTCAAGCCGGAAGTACGTAGATAATGGAGGTAGAGTTTGGGCAGAGCGCCGCTCTTTTTTGTTTTGTGTATTTTTCTTCCTTCGGAGTGCTAGGAGTCATCAACGTTGAAGTTCATGCTACATACACATTGTCGGATGGCAAGGAAAACGAAATATGTCCTTTTCGTCACTGTGTTTGGTTTCTTATCGGACAACAAACCCTCAGGTTACGATGACGGCGATTGCTGCGAGTGCGACTGCGTCAGCGGCGAGAACTTCTCCTGCGAAGGCGGCTTCGACTGCATCAACCCGAACTCGCCGTGCTTCAACGACTACATCGATGCCGGAACTAAAACTTCCGTTGGGGTCTCCGCTAACGCCTACGACACGCGCCCTGGCCAAGACAGCGACGATGTCGGCTGCATGGAGGATGGGTGTCTGCCGGCGCTTGCACGGGACGGCGACTACGACGACGTCGAGTCGAGGTGGTCGTGTGCGCGGAAGATCGTCCCAGAAGAAGGAGGAGCTTGCGAGATCTCGTTCACATTCGGAGACCCCCAGGACATCAAAGACGTCCAGGTGTCCTTCTGGAGGAATGAGGTCCGCTCGCGCACGCTAGAGGCAAGTGTTGTATTTGGTGGCGTGATTGTATACCTAAAACCCCGCCTTGTTTGTGTTCATTAGCCGATATGTCCCATTGAAGTGAGTACCGTTGACTGTTCGATTGGCAACCACACGGTAAGCATCGACCGTCAAACGTTCGACCGGCTGGAAATTAATTTAAAGTGGTTTGTGCCAGAACGCAATGACGCTAGAGCCCAGCGTCACGGCGTGTGAACGCTCTCGCTGACGTAAGTTTCGAACGACAACAGGATCAAGGTATCGAGGGCACTACGGGTTTGAGTCGGGGACGTCCCTTGCCACCAATCTCGCGGTGCGATAACTACATACTGATTAAACATCCTGTCGTGCAATACAAGCTGGACTCTTGGTCGATGGCTTTATGCCTTGGGGCGGTATGTTTATCTGCTGACAGTGTTGGCCTAACAATCATTGACGCTATTAAAGTACAGCAAACTACCACCCAAGAATGATTGTAGCGGCGACGGAATAGTCATACTCACCTATATCACCAAGCGTTGAAATAGAAAAATCCAAAACCTCCAATGATTCGATAATAGCTGTGTGTATCTGCAGCTCAGGTCAATTGAACGATACCGCCGGTTTATCCTCAGCACCGCCAACGCCAATCGTACAGAGTAATATCCATGACCAGACGTCCGCGTGGGAGTTCCGTATTGGTCCCTGAACACATCATTTGGTCGTCCCCTGGAGGTGTCAACAAACATCTCAAAATGCTAACATTACGTCACGACGTAAGAGGCGTTCCGCGATACCTCTTTTCGGCCGATACATTTCAGGCTGGTGGAATCCCTGAACAAGTTAACTACCCGGCATCCCATTTTTATTTCTTACGCCGAGCGACTATTCACGGGGTGAAGCCTACGTATACCTCATTCGAGAGGGCCGTCAGACAGTTGCGGGTTTGACCCTGCGGAGCATTTTCTTCGTCAAACATCACACGCCAGCTGTTTAGGGGACAAAACAGGCGGAAATTATGTAAGACACATGGTTTCATGTTTGTATGAGTGAAATTGCACCAGTACTCTGTAAGCTTGTTGGAATTCGTATGAGGCGGACTTTGCCGTAGTACTAAAAATTGATACACAACTGACTGTTGTGTTGTCAAATTTGTTTTTTTTTGTTGTTTAGGTAACGGTCAATGGCGAGGACATTGGCAGCTTCGAGTCTGTCCCGGAAACGACCTTCACCTCTCTCGGCATGGCGAAGGACGGCGTTAGCACCCTGTCGCTCACTCCCACCGGCCTCGACGACGACGAATGGATCAGCATTATCGAGGCAAGTGACGCGCCGTGATTAACGAAATGAGCTCCAATTTTATTCCTTTTGGAAGCCCTAATTTTGAACGGAGACAATAATCGGTAAGCACCGTACGATAATACAGCAACTCAGTCACTCCCATGATACGCACACACTTTAATGTCCGCATTTCAATGCTAGATGTGGCATACACGGGCGCAAACGGGATCGTACCCGTATCGTCGGGCACTGATGCTATGACGCCAAATATACCGCTGCTCTTGTCGCTGTTTCGGGGTCCGAAAACAGTTTTAGGACCATCTGTTTCTCATGGCCGGGGGTCCCTCGACGAAGTTGTTACCCGGTAACGTTGGATCCAAGGTAACCTTTATCCTTCTATATACTCGCCAGACACCTATATACTCGTGGCAGCTCTTGGGCCATGGAATCGTGTATCCAGATTAGGCCACACTGTTTTTCGGAGTCGGTTGACGGGCTACTGTGTACGTCAACTGACGAAGAAGGGTGAAACATGTTTGTTTTTTCCCCTGTATCGTAACGACGCGTTCTAACGATATAGGTAGCAATTTTCGGCTGACTTTGGTTTTGAACAATCGGGCTCCTTAACCCAAACTCGTTCGTGGTTCAGCATCGGGTTTCAATGGGTTTCACTGTGCAGCCAGGCCATGCGACTGTCCAATGTTGTAGCACTTGTACCTTCCTCCAAACAATAGCTTTTGGTTGAAGTATAGAACTCTTCAAATGGGGAGGTTCAGAAACAAAATGGCGAACCTCTACCGTAGCATGCATCTAACTAGGCGCCCGACTCACGCACACTGGCCGTAACACAAAGGCCGGGTCCCCTCAACACCCTGCCCGTAAATACTGACTGCCTCCTCAGTAAATTTGTAGCGAGCTTCGGAATTGTCATACGTAGTACATACAGCGGGGGTGATATACACAAGTTCTTGCAGAACGTGCAAGAGCATATATGCGGTGCATACGTTGCAGCTCGAATTCGTTGATAATTGCGGCACGTAGCGACCGGGGGCTCCGACGGGGAGTCGGACTTCATGGGCCTCACATGGCGTCATCGCTTGATTGGGACGGGGCGTGAGGTACCCTGGTTACATTGTGTACCCCCTCCCCCCCCCGCCTCCGTCTTGAAAGGGGTGCGTAGTCAATGGTCAAACGACTCAGGCGAGAAAAACAAAGAGTACCCCCTCCTCCCGTCGCTTTGCATGTCCCCGTGGAGCAATGCCCCGGTAGGGATAGTGGCTTATTTCATGAGCTCCTCACATAAGGAGCTCAATGTCTCTCACCCAAAAAATGCATTCATCGAAGATTTTTGTTTTTCGCAACCCGATCCACATTTGTATGCGCTGTAAGCTAGTCCTTAGACAAAAATAAAGTTCGAAGTATCATACTAACCAGACGTTGCTCACTTCAGGAATTCAACCGGTCCCAGTGACATCATATTTTCCTCGGAAGGCTGAAACTAGCTGCAACCCCTATACCGTGTGGGATGTTCCCGTGCACTGCAATTGTGTCTTTATGGAGTATTGCCGCAACCAGACTGGTGCCGTACTGATATACCCTGAGCGATCGCTTGCGGCGCCCCTTTGTTCTACTCCGTCCACGCTCACCACCATCTGTACAAAAATGTCGCGCCGCGTCTCTAGGTGCTGTTCCTGGTCGAGGCGTGAATAGGCTATCGCGCCGAGGTCCAGAGCCCATGCAGCGTCGATCCCGAATGTATTACCTGGATGCAGGTGACTGGGCTGTGTGGCCGTATCCGCGTGGAGATAATACATCCATACATCGGGACGGCTCAAACCTTCACACTGATAGGAGGCGAGGAGGCGTAAAAGCGCACTCGGTTGTTGTGGTGGATGTACCTATAATCCTTTGTAGGACTGAAATTCCACGGTGGGGGCAAAACACAATGGAACTGCTATACGTAGAGTCAGATTTGGGTTTTTGTACAGCGCAGAAGTGACTACTCCCGGGGTAAAGGGTGGCACTTGTTGGGTCGATATTTCATGTCCAGCTGAGCTCCGCGAGTGAACAATGTACCTGTTGGAAATTTACTTTCACTACTCGTAGCGCATTGTGTCTTTGGACCACGTAATGCGCACCTGGTAGGATGGTTGGGTCGAATTTGAGCGAAAACACGTATTTTAAGTCATAATTCGGGGGGGATATTGAGCACCTCACGTGCGGAGAGACGAGCACTACGAAAGGGGTGCGTAGCGTTTTTTCGGCTGGAGCGGTTTCTGAACGACCTATTAAATGCTCCCTAGCCCAAATTCGTCAGAATGTCCGATATTGTGTGGCAAAATATGTTTTTGTTGTATACTCACTGCTGTACACTTGTTTGGTCATGGGATGTTCGTTGGGTGACACGTTTGGTTTTTTCCGAAATCACTTTTAGGGCGAGACATAAAGCTCCTCGAGAGAAGAGTCGAACAACCAAATTGGTGCACCTCTACCCTCGCTTGGGTGGATCTCAGAAAGCAAGGCACCACCCCTCCAGTGGGAATGCTCGGATACGTAGCTTAGTAGGGGCTAGATCGGAGACGTCTCGGAAGAGGCGTAGATACGCACCTTTTTTGTTCGTTCGAAAATGTAGATGGAGGTAGTTCATGGGTAGGAACGGGGGGTGAAAATTGTTGAAATTGTTATTTGAGTTCGTGTTAATCAACGAATTTGGTTTTGTTGTGGGCGGTATTTGGAAGGCTTTCGAGAGGGTGACAAGTACGTTGCAAGGCGCGGGGATAGACGGCCTACATATGGGAGAAAGGAAACGCTGTTTGCTGCTGATATACTATGCGCCACAGGCTGACGTCTAAGGCCCTCCCTGACGAATTGTATCCGTACATGTTGTCTCGGAGGTTCGGGGAGGCAATACAAACATCGCAAACACCCAAACGTAGAGCAATTCACAGCTCACCGTGGTTGTTCACCGGTACACCTATTTCTTGGGTTGACGTAGAGGACAAAACGGTGTATATCGTGTACGATTTTGGGAGTTCAGATGGAGAGGCGTGATACAGCTTGGGGTGTTTGACGACGCATGCTACGGTAGAGGCCCGCCACGTTTTTTTTATTGAGGGTAGTCACTTGAGGAGCTCTATACTCCACCCGAACAACTGATTTCGGTGGAAACCAGATATATCCTGCCCGATGAACAACCCCATGGTCTAACGATACAACGAACATCCCAACAAAAAAAATGGAACTCCGGCGGATTTTGCGTCAAGCGGCCGACGCGTGCTAAGGTAGAGGTAGCGCTTTTGGGCGGAAACGTTTTCTTAATGACCGTCTCCTCGATCCAAACTTGTTGGACTTTTATTCCTTGTGTTGCAATGTTTTTCAAGAGTGAGCTGCATCCTAAGGGCTGCCATAACACCCCAGACCGGACTTACGATCAAAATCGAGAGAGATGTGAGACACGGGCTACAATGCTAGACTATATCTGGAGGACACGGGGAGAGTAGAGCTATGCTCCTATGAGACGAGTCGTACCAAACGTGTATACAACGTAAGCATGATACTGTCTATTGTAGATCGGAAAGACGGAAGAAGAAACACTGTATCGCGAATGACGGCGTTCCCCAACTCGGGAACTGCATATTGTTGAGAATGCCGTTCTTGTGTTACAATATTATTCGAACGGTATCTGCGATAATCAGACATTCAACCGTCCATTTGTTTTCAAGAACAGGTTTTGGGGAGGATAAAGAGATGTCAAAGTGATCATCCTCAGAACACGAAGTTACGACGACGCGTGCTACGGTAGAGGTAGCACGTTTTGGCTGAATCGTTTTCTGAACGATCTGGCTCCCTAACCGAAATTCGTCGGACGTTCAATTTTGTGACGAATAATGTTTCAGAACATACATCGGTCATGATATTTATCATCCGTCAGCACTTTTATTTTCCTCCAAAATCATTTGTTTCGGTGAGGTATGACCCTCCTCAAGTGAGGAGCTCAGAAAAAACATGGTGCACGTCTATCGTAGCATGCGTCAGACGTGCAATCCCTACCGTACCCAGTGCTGCGAGTGGCGTATATCTAGTACCACTACACCGGCGCGGCGATCCGCTTTAGGCGCCGTTGGAAATCCGACAGAAAGGAGAGAACCTGAACCGCGGTTGAGCTATCTTGTGACAAACGGCGTGGTCGGCATGTCATCCTTGGTGAACGTTGAACCATTACGATAGGAGCACCGGTGGGTGATGCCGCGCTCATAAGCCTTTACGAGCTAGTTAGAGTCCCAGTCTTTATCGTCTTTCGCAAACGTTCTACGTTGTGGTTACTTGATGTCGAGACCAACCCAACCTCAGGTGACCCTCCATGTCGATCGAGGCTGGCCTTTTACATAAACAACAGACGTTTTGCCCCTGAGAGGACGCTGTCGCGTGCATATTAGAACCGGGTACTTACGCAATTATTTAGTTGTTGATGAACTGTTGCCCCTTCGTGTAACCATCGATATTCTCACTAGAACCTCCCCCCGCCGTGGGCTGCGAAACAAGGCAACGTCATTATTCCATGCGAACGGGACGTATGATGCAAATCTCTGACTTTCGTCGTCCCGCTACCATCCATTTCGCCGCAACGGAAGTCGCCCCTCCTTAATATTTTATGGGCCTCACATCTGCTCAGTTTCCTCATACTGCACACCTAAGGCTGTCACTCCTCAAGTGCTGTGTCCACTTGCACAATGTAATGCATTCAGTAAGCGCGCGGAGGGTCTCCCCGCTCCATTCTGCAGGGCACCAAGACCACCGAGTATCGAACTAATACGGCCGGTACCCCTTGTAAGCGCGTGTTAGTCCCCCGCTTTTTTCGAGGAAACCCTGTATCCTGGGCTCCATCCATGTCGTAACCGTTAAGCCTTGGTTTAGGCAGCCCTTAAGCGCGCCCCCCGTTAGGCGCTAAACCCGGCGGATTATCTCGCCTGCGTTTAGTGGATGTTGCACCGATATTTACACCGAAGATTGACTTCCAGATATATATTTTCCAGATATATATAAACTGTTTGTAAGCTCGTACAGGGACCGAGAGGGGTGTTGACTCTAGCAATTGACGATCCCTTGTTGTTGAAACCATATCCATCTGGCAAGCACTACTCTTGTTTATTTCGCGCGCGAGATTCAATGGATGCACTCCGATGTAGCTATCGCGCCGGATCAACGCCATGGGGATAGGGGTGGTATGGTGCCTTGTGGTTTGAGTCCTTCACACCAGGAGCCCCAGTACCTTCATTGGAAACGTTCTGGGCGCTAGTCTTGAACAAAAGCTAGTCAAGGGTAATTGTCATACTGACGGGTAGTTGCTCACTCGAGGAGCTCAACCTGTTGGAACAAATATGGAGCCAGAAAGTGCAACAAAGTATCCTGATTATGTCCGTCAAAGTAGTGGTGAACAGTGGTTTACTTCAGAAGAGAGTTCCGAAATATACCCTCTAGAGATTTTGAAGAGGAACACAAATGACACACCGGTGTGTCAACATAACGGCAACGACCGCAGCGTGTGATTGGCAGATGGTTCAAACCGTTGTCCGAGGGACAGCGCAAGGGGTCGAGTACGGAGACGGGCGCAACACACGATATTGCATGTGCTGGTGAGCGCTCGACTTGCTTGTAGGTATTTGTGCGATTACACAAACTGCTATGATTGTTTTGGTCGCTCTCTAGAGTTCGCTAGGTACCCCGTGGTACTCGAGCCGGCGACCACAACAACAGCGACAGTATGTTTGGTGCTATCGACAGTCTACGAGCAGCGTGGGCACCTAGCAGTGCGACTGGCATCGCGATGGACCACAGCGTGATTGGGTGCTGATACAATTTTTTTTTGTCGAAGTCACGATGCAATGCTTCGCACGCGATGAGCGTATCATGATCTTCGTGCCCGTACCACACTGGGCGCCCACCCTGCTCTTCGACGGTCCATAGAACTAAAACTTGCTACCGAAGGTGCCTTTTGGGACACCAAACCGATAAGAACGAATTTGGTGGCATCAATCACCTAGGATCTTCGTGGGGCGCTTCACAGTTCCTTCGGGTATAGTGGTATCGTGATGCACCACCGCGGCGAACTAGGTTGAAAGTTGGGGGCACGATACAAGAAGAAAATTGAGCCAAACTGCTGGAACGGCCAAAACGGTTTGGGATTTCGGTACGAATCGAGAGAATGTCCCCGAAACAATGCCATTGTTTTGGGTTGGTTATGGTACATATCTCCCGCTTCCTACCTGGCTCTTATTTAAACAAGTGCGGGGAGCAAGCGTCGAAACCAGCAGCGGTCGCTCATGTTCAACTTTGGCCTGGAGATGCAACCACGGACCAAACGGAGGCTTGTAATCACACATCAAATGACAGAAATAGCACACACGGGATGTTGCGTGTTCTTGGGCTCAGCAGCGCTGTGTGATCGCGCGTAATCGAGTCGGGAAAGGGGGCAGCCATAAGTTCCGAGACAGGCGGGTGCAGTTGATCCGAACGCGGACCAGATGGGCAAAGGTAGCCTGTCGTTCGTGCTGCTGTCACGCGGTTATTGAACAAGAAGTCAGGGAGCAACATAGGCTGTGCTTCCACGCGCGTGTAATATGAGTGCATAGCACGAGATATTGCTAAGCAGGTGCGAGGGGGTATGGGGCCAACTAACCATCGTCGACCAACTCGGCAAGACCGTCACCATAGAGTGGTCGCGGTGCTGGGCGACCCTACAGCCACCTTCCCTCATGTCTGCTCATGGAGGCGAATTTTATGTCGTGTAGCTACTGTACCCTGTATTTTACCTGCCGAAACCAACTTTCGCAGCGTGCGTCTGCGTGCAGCTATCCATGGCGCCACGGCATTGGCCTCCTCGGGATCGACACCTACCTTCTACGGTAGGGGGGTCGCTTTTAAGCCCATTAGGTTCAGCGGGTGAGAGCCACTCCGCCGAGTGACCAACAAATTTCTTCGCGGTTTTAAACGTTTTAACGCTTTACTTTTTCGAGATATGCACCACCATGATATGCTTGCCACTCTGCGACAACAACATGATACACCTGCGTACAGTTTTGAGCGAGGCACAGAGCCACTCGCCCGAGTGGACTAAACGTGGTAGTGAAAATAAGGCTACCCCCCCTACCGTAGCACCAGTCGAGAAAAATATATCTACAGTTTATCAGGATAACACGCTTGTTTCTTGTGGGGCGAAAACTGAAATACTGCACATTTCTCCCAGTTAACGGTGACTAAAGTTTGCTAGGGAATAGGGTTGGTACATCATGCGCAGGTGGAAGCACATACATGCACGGCTAGTGATTAAACCCCCGCGCTGGCGCTCGGAATTTCGCATATGATGGGTCACCCCCCAAGTGTCGGTTGTGGACAAGAAAAGGAAAGCACTGTACGAAAGCGAAACAAGATGGTGAAAATAATGTGGGTCCAACGAACCGTCCTCGGCAAACTCGGCAAGCGCGACGTTTTTCCCCGGTGTCCCATGGGAATTCCCGCGGGCTCCCGTGGGCTGCCGTGGTTTCCCACGGGAATGCCCGCGGTGTCCCGCGGGCATTCCCGTGGGACACCGTGGCAGCCCATGCGAATCTGAAAATCAAGCTGTGGGCTACCGCGGGACACCACGGCACCCCGCGGGCCCCCACGGTATGTCGTGGTACCGCCCGTGGCTTCCCGTGGGATTTCCCGCGCGGGATTCGCCCGCGGGACGTTCCCATGGCATCCCGTCTGTTTTTGATGTGTTCCCGCAAGAGTTTTACCGCGGGACCCGCGGTGTCCCGCGCGTTATCCGCGGTGTCGCGCGGCGCACCACACCGCTGTCTTTGTTATTCATCAATTTCGAACTACTTACTGTGTGATTCAATGCGGCGCGGTTCGGCGATTCTAACCCTAACCCTAACCCTAACCCTAAACCGCGGGAAACCGCGGGACACCGCGGGAAACCGCGGGACACCATCGCGGGACAACGCGTGGACACCGCCCACGTTTGTGTTGCTATGTACATGTTTCGTTCTTTCGTCTTTGGGCTTGGCCATGGTATTGTCCATCGGGTAGCACGCGGGACACCGCGGTAGACCGCGGCGTACCTCGGTATACCGCGGTGTCCCGCGGGGCACCGCGTGTTTTGCGGGGCATCGCGGGACGCCGTGGGACTTCAAAATTACGCCCGTTTGACATGAGGGAAAAACAGTCACAAGCACGTTCAATTTATTTCACAATCGCGTATAATAAAATGCTTGTGCGATACAACATTGGGTGCCTATGGGTTCGCTGTGGGACACCACGGCAATTCCCACGGGACACCGCGGGAAATCGCAATAATGTCAAACATTGCGATATGTACGCTGTAGTTTATTGTATTAGACGACCCCCAGCATATTCCGGCATGCTTGCTCGTGGAGTCGTGGAGGCCAATGCTTCTTTGCGGCAGGTTTGCTACCATATGCGACTGTTCTGCCACAACTTGCTGATGGCATGTTTAGCAAAAACGCGTGCTTCTGCGTGTGAGATACGTAGGCGTAGTGCGACCGTGCAGTTATAGCACACCCCCGTACGCATTGTGCAGCCCTACATTACAGATACCCCACTGCAGTGCATGTTGTCACACACCGGCCCAAAGTGGAACAGCAGCAATGTTTCCTTTTTAAATGTACACAGTATCAGCTGTACGTATACTGTACAGTAGTGCATACGAGTACTCCTACGGGTACTCCTTGCCGCATGTGTACGCACTCTACCTGAAAACAAGTACGCAACTGGTAGGAAATACTCCGGATACATCTGCTGCTTGGTGCATCATGTGTGCATACGAAACGCATCTTTCTTAGCACGAGGGAACGTTGGTTTGGGTCGGTCAGTACACCAGACTCGGGCAGGGTACATCTATCGATAACGCGTCTCTCTTGCCGCCTACTACTACAAAATAGGCGTGTAAAGATAACAAGGCTTCAGTTGAGAGCGAATACAAGCTCTATGGCCGCGGCCCTCTGCAGAAGTGTTAGCAGAGCTTAGCGGCAAGAGTAGTACTCCTGTAGTAGTAGTAGGAGTTATATTCCGGGGGGGCAGATACAGAAACACACACTTTTTACCCGAACACCGTCCCGTATGTTTACAACATCATATGGGGTTCAGATTTCTGAGTTCCTTCGTAGCAGTAGCAGTAGCAGTAGTAGTAGTAGTAGTAGTAGTAGTAGTAGTAGTAGTAGTAGTAGTAGCAGTAGTAGTAGTAGTAGTAGTAGTCGTAGTTGTAGTCGTAGCAGTAGTAGCAGTCGTAGCAGTAGCAGCAGTAGTAGTAGCAGCAGTAGTAGCAGTTGCGGTCCATAGAAGTTGTAGTAGTAGTAATTGTAGTAGCAGTGTTTAGTATCAAGGAGGACCATAGTAAATAGGACCGAATATTGTTCGTAAAAATAGGGAAATATATAGGCTTTTGTTTATACTGTAGGTCCTATTTAATATGGTCCCCCGTAAGAGAAGGAATGGCATAGGCGGCCGATGGAATACATATGTCGGTCTATATATATATATATATACCAGGGCGTATTTACGTGCGAAATAGGGATGATTCCCACATTGGGATTGCGGCAATCCCGCTCACTATAGCTCGCAAGGTGCTTTCTGACTTTGGCAAACACCAGAACACGCACAGAGTCATTGACAATGTTGCCACGAGGTTCGTCTTCCCCACTTTATTTTTAGCTGGAAAAATGATCGTGCAAAACTTGTCTGGTCCACACTATTCCCTACCAGGATGCTTTACGAGTAATGCACGCTAACCTTCGGTGTATAACAAGGGGTATTACACAAAATACCGATATTATTTGCATGCCACTCACTGCTGTTTCGTTACGCCACTGCCTGTACGTACGTGCCTAACGATGGTCAATTACCCCTCTCAAGCGGCGTAGGCCCCATTCCCACCCGCGGTGGTCTAACTCGTTCCCGACAAGATCTTCAGGCACGAGGCTCGGTTTGTGGCGGTGATGAGAACATATTGTATTAATAGTCGTCCACATCGTTCCCTCATTGACGTGCACTCACTCCTCAACAACAGCCAAAAGTGGATATCAGAATTGAACCGTTTCGGGAAAAACGACTATTCGACAGTACAGGACGCACCTGATAAGAAGCAAGAGCAATCCCACAGTAGGGGTATCACTTGTAGGCTCAATATTTTCTGATCGGTTGTGCGCCTCACGTGAGTAACCACCGGATACTCTTGATATCTTACTGGTATGTTTGTTTTGGGGCGACCGCATTGGAAGTTTTGGTCGGATTGCGCGAAATAATTGTTTCCAAAAGTCATGTTTCGGGTGAGATATTAAGCTCCTCATGTGAGGAGCTCAGACAATTTCTGCTGCGTCCCTACCGTGGGATGACTCGCAAGCTAATAAGAAAGCCAGGCTGAGGTTTAGAGGATATTAAGAAATTAAGGAGTCGTTATCTTGGAATTATTAATAGTGTAGAAATCACCCTCTCTAAAAATAAGAAATACAGCCTGGACCAGATTTCCTCTCTCTTATTAGGTGTTCTGTACTGTATACGTACCTTTGGTATCATATTTGATATCTGCAGATATTTTCGAGTTATTTCCCCATGTTGTATTATACTGTAGCGTGGAGGGGCCCGCTCTGCCTACTTCATGGCTTGCCTCTGCATAAAGGTCTCAACAAGCTCCATTGCATTGCGTAATCACTGGCCAATATCATGTCAATGACATCCATAACGTTTCCCCTGGCATGCCATGAAAACCATGCACGATGCCAATGTGTCATTGCTGTGTTCGCCAATGCCATAGCGCATGGTTATACCAGTGGGGGAATCCATACGGGCCTGGCTATGGAACCGTGGAAACGACATCGATCGGTCTTTTCATATGCAATGCCTTGGGCTAATATCATGTATTATCATGGCAGCGCCATGCGATTTTTTCATGACATGACGTGAAAAAAACATGTCGTGAAACCCGATCCATGGTATTTCGACGGGTACGCATGGCACCCCCATGGCAATGCTGTGAAGCATCATGACAGTTCGTCGGAGCCCATCAAATAAATGCCATTGCAAAGTCATCGCAGGCTATGGCGATACCACGGCGAGCCATGGCAGTGTCATTGTGCGTCATGGCAAATCATGGGAGATGCCATGACGCTCCAAGAAGAAGTCAAATAATGTGCATTCCAGTGTTGGACACAGCGATTGAATTACCATGAACATGTTGCAATCTGTTTGAAACTCTCGATATTGGATCGGCGGTATTGTCGGCCGATCTAAGATTTGTAAATCCAATCGGATCTCAATATGGTAGATCCCACCCCAAATAAAATGCGTTCCCGTGTAGCTGGAAACCCGTATTATTGGCATTCCCGAAGTCCGCGCCGCACACAAACACGCTGAGAAGCACCAACAGCCATCAGGGGGGCAGACCGGTGCTGCCTCCTGTGCACCTTGCGCCGGCGCACATGTAAAAATATGGTATCATGTTTGCTTTACTTTTTCGTTTTGAGCATCCAGCAGCATACATATATATCGTGTGTCGTACTATTAATACATGAGAGGAGCTACCAGTTTAAAACATTAAATAAAATAAAAAATAAACTTGAAATGTGGCGAGATGTGGATTGAGATTGAGATCGAGGTCGAGATTGCCTCTTTTCGCCAGGATTGCCGAAAATATTAAGATTATTCCTGTTCGGGCATTTTTTTTCAAGCATTGATAGGCACTGAGTCTGTCTGTTTCTGGAGGCAATCCCCAATACAGGTATATACATTCACCAGAAAGGCCCGTCTTAAGGCGGGAGCCGTACATGACATCATGTTTCAGTATGTGCAAAAGTATGATATATCAAATATGTGCACCATTACTTGTTTGTGGACAATTACGAAATAAACGATGTTTGTTTATGAAAAAATCACCGAGTATAGCCAATCAATGTATTGCGGCGGGCAATAATAGCCCGTTATGATTAATAGCATCCACGAAAGCCAGTATGAGTACCAGATCGCATGGTACAAAGATATTCTGCGAATAATATATCTATAGGAGTTTGACGTTAACGTAGACATATAGCGTGTGTGGCGCATGCAACTACATATGAGAGAAGAGTGGAAGATTAGGATTCTGAACATTGCGGTCGTAAATAGGCGACGCGGTGTAGTTGAGGTCCTTTGCTCATTTCCATCATTTTCCTGCACCATTAACGGTATACATACACCAGCACTAAACTGTGGTGGTTAGCTGAACACGTGTTTCCTACGAGGGTAGGGGTAGAACCTACTGCTTCTGTGGCTCCATACTTCAAGAGCTCTCCATACCCCCGCCTCCAACGTCGCGCTTGGTGCAAGCAATGTCTGCCTGGTTGGTGAAAACCCAACGTGCTCCGTCCCGGCATTGTAGGGATGCGAGGGTCTATGGTCATACGACTACGGGCGTGCACGATATGAGTATCCCCCCCCCCCCCCCCAAACTGAAGTTTCACTCCAGCGCGAGCTCTGGAGCACGCCACAGAGGACGCGTGCTACAATAAAGGTATACCGTTTTTTGGCTGAAAACGTTCCTGAATGACCTATTAAAGGCTATTAAAGCCTTCTTAGCCCACAATTGTCGGAGTTCCATTACTTATTGTGCTGCATTTTGTTTGGTTGTATGATATGGATAGGCCATCAGATTGTTCATCGGGTAGCGATTTGTTTTCATCTTTAACTCAGTGTTTCGGGTGAAGCATCGAGCTCCTCAAGTGACCACCCTTATAAGGCAGAAACACATAGTGCACCTGCATGCAGGCTACCGTACGTAGCATGCGTCAGAGCAACGGCAGACAGCCACACGGAATACCCCCCCCCCCCCTCCCCTCGGCGAAAACGGACGCATGGGCTGCGCGCATCATCGTAGGTATGGTTTGAATGCTCGAATTTGTATAGTTTACAACACATATAAACGCCATCAGCTACTACAGAAGAACCGTGTAGAGTTCTGCTACGTTACAGAGGGGAGGTCACTTCCAAAAATCATGTTCAGTTCAGCCGCTCAGAGCCACCACGCCAAGTTATTTTTTCCCTGTTTATTTGGACCAGTCCTTCGCTTCTAAGCTTTCTTGTGTCGCGATATGAACCGACATGGCGTTGATTATCACACTGCGCCAAACAAAAACAAAATGCATTTATATTGAGGCACAGAGCAAAGTTTCCGCCGGGTGTGGTCTATCCACGGTGGTAATAGCAATCGGGGTAGCCCCCATCTCGTAGCACCAGTCAGTCTGTATTGGGCAGTCCCTACTATGTGGAAGAACCGAGCCCGTCTGCAAGTGTTTGGCGAAACTATTATATGCACCTACTACCCGTAGATTGGCGCCAGTACAACAAAACAGCGGTACTCGTTCCGGTCGTTCTCGATACACACAGAGCAGGCTGTGTTTGTTGGCAGATAACCCGCCATAAACTCCGAAACTGGTGATTGACGTCACGCAAGCTCAATCGAGTATGAGAGGTTTTCATTTTTTGTTTTCGGAACCATGATGACGAAATTTCACACAATAGTATTCTCAGATACCGCCGTTGTGGCGAGTAATGGGTTGCAAGCTTAGTTGCAAGGCCATATATCTAGTAACAACGGTGAGATTTTCCTCTCAACGGCTCGGCAGTGTACTGCACGGTGCCACGGTGCCAGAGACCCGAATATCCTGTAAATAACACGTTTTTACAGCTGACGTTTCATGCGATCACCAGGTCTACATAGATAGATAGATAGTTAGTAGGATGCCCAAGTGACCTTTTACCTCGATATACATATTGAGATCGAATACCATATTAGCCGTGAGATCGGAGATAAACTATAAATTGTGGTGCCGAGGAAGACGTGCGCGAACAAGCCGTATTTACCCCGGACGAAACTGAATATATTACAACCCAACCGTCCTCGTCATGCATGCATGCTTACATGCATGTATATGCGTATTGATACGTTTTATCAATGCCTCTTTGTTGTTGTTGCTGTGGTATTGAGGATACTGACGAAACACGTGGCCGAGCTCAATGTTTACCGGTTTGGCGAGTTCCCTGCCCTGCCTAAAATCGAAGGTTGAACAATACCATATGGATCTGCCCTGCCTAAAATCGAAGGTTGAACAATACCATATGGATATTACAGACCGTTCGGTTAGAAATATAAATGTGTATCATATTTCATTTCGGGGATTATCGTCCGGACCCGGAACCACCTACTACCGCCAGTCCGTGATACAACACTACGCCCGACCCGCCCTATATGTGCAGGAGTGATCGCCACAACACTTTGTGCTGGATGCCGCGATTGTTTGGTCGACGCTTGCCTTTTAGCCTCCAAGAGTTGTTTTCAGAAAAACGCCACCAACTAACTCGGTGGAGCCGCGTTACTGCCCCTGCCAACCTGGAGCCCCTCAAAAGCAAAGGGTCCGGATCAGGGTCAGGGTAAGGGTTATGTCTTGGGTCGGGTTAGTCTCGGCCGCTATGCAAAGTTGAAAATCACTACACATACCCTGCACAAAGTTTTGTGCCTACCGGTCGTACACATAACGACCCTCACCAAACGAACCCTCTAAGCCAAACGGCAGGGAGCGGACAGGCAGCATTATAGAACGCGGCGCGCTCGACGAGTTGAGTGTCAATTCGTGTTTATGCCATCTGTCAAACGACTGGTTTAAACAGGTCTGAGCTACGTATTCCGTCTGATATCTCCAAAATCAACGTACGATTCAAAGTTCAGAATGATACTGACTCAAGATCAAAACATCCGCGAAACTGGGCGAACTCACAACCTCCGATGACAAAAACTAAAGAAGTAAAAAGGTCAGAATGAGGACGATGACATACCTCGTGCAGTGCTCAAACTCCCCCCTGCTCTAGGCTCCTGCGTTCACCATCAGTTTACTAGACATGCATACTGTGCGTGTTGAGCTTGATCAATTAGAAACATCTGCCACGCTTGCAGTAACGTATTACCCCATTGAGAGCAGCTCCCACCTGTTGTGTGGAAAAGGAGTTGTAGTTAGTGTTGGTTATATGTGGGGGCAGACAACAACAACAACAACAACAACACTCAAGTACACCACCTGCACCTCAGCAGCAGCACCACCGCCGTCACCCATCACGAGCAACATGCTTCTCCTAATGCAGCTGGCTGCTCAGCCGGTGAGGTGGTTATAGTGGTGGAGGTGGTTGAGTCGAAGATGGTGGTTGGTGGTCTCTGGTAGCTGATACCTCACATGCGGCGGCATACTCTTGTGAATGCCAGTGACGCTCCGTGGTACCTCGGGCCCGGTAAATAGCCAGGCAGCCAAACTTAGCTTCGTGGACTCGTCACGTCTTTGAAGGCAAGTAGAAGACGATGAAGGCGCTAGTTAGCGTCTGAATCTCATCCTATCGGCGTCAAAACCGGCTCTGAGTTTGCCGCGCACGGTGCCAAGACGACAAAAAGTAATTATACACACCGGCAAAAATTATAGTTTGTTCAAGTATTGCCTCGCTGTGGGTACAGTTTGTATGGAATCTCTTTCATTCACACGCGTCCCACCGCACTCGAGCACAATAAATGGAATACCTTAATCCTCGGCGCATTAACTGGCTCCTCATTACAAGAAGAGTGGGAATGAAGAGAGTGGCAGGTGCTGCTATTGATAATTGAACAAGCTTTTACTTTCATTACGCTATTGCGTTGGCTGCTCTTCCATGACCGAGAGTAAAGGAACCATTTAGTATTCAAGTCAGATTCCACATGTGATTTTGTATTCACGGCCTGAGTGGGGTCTCCGTTGCCGTCTTTGTTGCGTATTTAGCGCGGTAATAACCAGCCAATTTACGAGGCGCAGACGCCGATCTCTTGACGAACCGAGGAAGTTTTATTCGATGAACAGCACACACCGGACGGTCTGCGTACCAGGCCTCTACAAATATAGGTGCCGCCTGTGTCAGACTCCGCCCCATCTGCATGTCGCAGTGGCGGCGAGTACCGAACCGAACAGACGAATTACGGAGGCACGGAAAACCCACCGACAAATATGTGTCCATATGTCGAATCGATAAAAAAACCCAAGCTGCGTGTACCCCCATCTTTACGCAACAGTTACAGAAGAGGGTTGCGAAATCGTCGTCGCGCTCCGCGTCCTTCTAGTCTCGGTGCGTATTTTACTGGAGCCCACAGTTCATTCCCCGAAAATGTTTAGACTGCACGAATATGCGCACCGCATAGCACCATACCCCACCGAGTTTGCGGTTTACGGAGTATTTGTTTCGTTCGGTTTATGACTGATTGTTGCTTTGGGTCGCCGGTTGATTAGTTGGCTTTAATATGTTGAGTTTGGTTCTATTTATGTGGTTCATTTTGGACTCAGCAAGTTCGGCATAAATAGGCTTAAACGCTCGCGAATATACTGCAGAAGTAACGACACGTTTTGGAGAAATATGTACAAGGTGTAAGATGTAAATGCGCGATTATATGTAGGCTTATTGATTATTACCCGTGAAATATATGTGTTATGTGCCAGGTATTATATGTATATCTGTTTTTTGGCTTCTTATATACAGTATTCGTCAGACTCGTCTAGCCGTTGGACAAGGAGGGGGCACTCAACGAGTCAAGTAGCGAGGTATGGCACCTGTACAGAGCATCTCGCTCTAAATACGTAGGTATACTATTCAGCAGCGGGGCGACCGCCAGACCTCCCATTGAGTGCAAACTGTGACATGCATGCATACATACGGTACTACTGCTGTAGCTGCGACAACAGACAGCGCGTTCGTGTGTTCTGCCGTGGGCCCCGGTCATGAATTCGCTCGCAAGATCGCCCAGCTCAACAATATCATACTAGGATTAGTCCCGGCAGAGCGCATCTTTCTATAAGGTGAATCAGACCCGACACGAAGCATATTATCATTAATTTAATGTCCGCTAGCGAGTTGCATGTTCGTCCCTACTTCCACATTTTGATGCATCGCACATCGTACTGAGCCACGATGATTACAATGAAACTTGCACTACATAAAGGAACTCGGGAAACTGAGACATTGTTATCAATCCGGAATATATTAGTCACATCACGGCTAACGACCCCCGAACGAATTTGTATGTGCCTCTGCCATCCACAATATAACGTATAATGTCCACTTGCTTGGCGGATCTCTTGGTATAGACCCTACGAAATTCCATTTCCCCCCTGCGCATCACATGGGATGCATCGTCTTTGCCGCTCGCTTCAGCGTGTGTACTTCCAATCGTTGTTGCCACTCTTTGGGTTCTGAGTACCACGCACGGCGTGCAGCACGCCTCTGCACTAACCTCGGCACACCTCGGTACACATCCTTGGGGGCAGTCATTTTACAGGACACACCTTCCAAACCTAGGCTACTTGAAGTTGCCAAAACAATGCGTTGGGGTTGTGCAACACGGGAGGGGGGGGGGGGGGGGGGGGGGTGTTGGTGTTTTTTTTCTTCGTTTCGGAGTCGCCTTAATAAGGCCACCACCCGCCGTTATGGGCGCTGTAGCGTCGAATAGGGCGACCCTCCCTCCCTATGTAGCAGGTGCAGTACTGCAGTTGTATGATAATACTTTTATTATATATTCGGCGAGCCGCCTTGTATGCGCGGCTAGTTGTGTCAACCTGTTCTACTAGCTAGGATTAACGCCGTTCTCGCCTTGTAACGTGCGCCTTGTAACGAGACCGCGACGTGATTGTGTATGTAATGTAGTATGTGAATTAATGTGTAACTGCGTGCCTACTGCGTACTCTAGTCCCCTTCGCCGTCAACATCAGGCCCTCCAGATCAGAGAGTTTTCCCCAGGTTTTCGATTTTTATATTCCAAGAACAGGAGGAAAAACAGGAAGACAGAAAATGTACGAGTATGCAGAAGCTGGGGAAGGTTTCCGGTTCTCCAGGGACTTTTACGTCGTAAACGAACGTAGTTCGACTCTTTCTCCATGCATCCAGTTTCCTGGGACATTATAATTGTGTGCCAAAACTCATCATTGAGAAACAAAACGTCTAAGATATCTCTGAACATGTTTATAATAGTTTTATTGAATTAAATAAAATTATTATAAATACGTCAGCTGTGAGTTCATTGTGACGGACAAGACACAAGACCCTCCGCAGAAGCTGATTGGTTGCGCCAACAAGCAAACTGGGACCCTAGAAAACGGGCAAGTGCTCCAGAAAATAATCGAAACTCTACCGTGTGGACCTTGTAGGTGGTGTATCGGTGTTTTTTACTGTCCAGCCGGTCCAGCCTAGTAAAACAGGTATAGATCCGGACGCCCCAAACCTATAGATCATATATATAATACTCGTTTTTGGCAGTTCAACACTACGAGTATGCGTGTATCGTTGCCTGTATCATTGTACGAAATCAAACAAAGGTATAATCTGAAATAAAAAATACGCGCGAAACAAAACCAGAGAATATAAAAAAGAATACAAAACCATGTAAAACAGAAATACCTTCGATAATGACCGCCTGACTTTACGAATATATCAGTTTTTCCGCGACTATTTCACGCCCATCAAAAATGTACTTGTACAATATTTAATGGTATCATAGTAATTGTAGTAGTAGTAGTAGTAGTAGTAGTAGTAGTAGTAGTAGTAGTAGTAGTAGTAGTAGTAGTAGTAGTAGTAGTAGTAGTAGTAGTAGTAGTAGTAGTAGTAGTAGTAGTAGTAGTAGTAGAGTTTCGATAATATCCTCGATCTCACAGCTGTGTGTTTTTTGTTCAATATGATATATACGTCGGTGATTTAATTTCACGGTTAACATCCTCCGACATTAAAAATGGCGGAAAAAAATGAGATTAAGTATATACGTAGCGATCACTGCGATCACAGACCACTGGTTGACGGGAAAAAATAAAACCCTTTAACCCCTTAACCCATTCAAGAACTGGTCCCACGTATTGGGGACAAACTACTTGGAATTAGTGTGAGATTGTTTTGTCAGTTCTGAATGGGTTAAGGGGTTAAAGGGTTTGGGGACAAACTACTTAAGAACTGGTCCCACGTATTGGGGACAAACTACTTGGAATTAGTGTGAGGTCAAGAACTGGTCCCACGTATTGGGGACAAACTACTTGGGATCAGTGTGAGATACGTTTTTCAGTTCTGAATTGGTTAATATTACGTTCCGACGTATTCAGGATATATAATCTTCTACAACAGACATGTCCAATTACTGCGTATAACGGAAGAAGCGATGTTGAGATATACGTTATATCATACCTGATACCTCGTACCGTAAGTTTTTGCGAACTTCACGCGAAGAAGTTAACCAGCACTCCCGCTGCGGGAACATCTTAGGCTACCTTTTATTTTACTGTCAGAAAAGTGCTTATTAATGTACAAGATGTTTGTTTGTAATATTATGCTACCAGGTACCAACCAGTATATACATAAAATATTAAATTATCATATATTCACGCTGGTATTAATATCCTCTCAAATATACATAAATGATGTATACTCTCTCATAATTCCGCCCATTCTGTCTGTCTCCGTACGTACGAAGCCGGGGACTGAGTTGTGGCCAGTGGCCATAAGAACATCAACAACCACGACATCAACCGTTATATTTCGTGACGAGAAATAGACCAACAATTCTAATTTGTGGACTTCCCCAGGAATACCCCGACAGAAAACTAAAACAAATAACGGGGCTGGCCGTGACTGGTGTGAGGCCGTCGCTTTGTCCACATCATCGCAAGCAAGCCACCCACTGCAGTCCCTGTTCTTCTCGAGGCACCCACCCCTCCTCACTATTTCAAACGGGCAGCGGATCATTAGCCCTGACACACTGCTGGAAGTACCAGAATCAGCGGGGGCCTCAAGACGCGGAAACGGGGAACGTGCGGTGAGAAAACTCTGAAACTTGGGTTGGACTGGGCTTACTCTTCACGACTACATACTACGACCCTGGTACATCGACATACAGCAAGCAGTTGTTTTGTCTTTGTGCCTGTGGGGCTGACTTCTTTTGAACGATTATAATAGGGAGCATGCACGGACGTAACACGCCTGTAAAACGTAAACGAAAAGAAACGTATGCCACCATGATGTATGATAGGATACTGCTCTACTACTGCTGTCTGTCTTACTGTCTATGTGTCTGTCTGATGTAATGTGTTTGTGTCTCTGACGGCAACAGGAAAAAGCTGTTGTTGTTTGTAATGTGTTTGTGTGTCTGACGGCAACAGGAAGAAGCTGTTGTTGTTGACTACATTCATGGTTGGGTCTCGCTTTGAACTCGCACTTTCTCCCCCTACAAGAGCAGTATACTGCTGTAGCAGTAGTAGTAGTAGCTTTCCCGGCGTGCTCTCGTCCCCATGCTTCCGTGTGTTCCGCCCAGATCACGCGATTGCCCACTTTCGTCATCTTATATACAGCGCTACCAGGTTCAGCAGGTGGACAGGAATATAACTTTAAATATATATATTATAAAATAGTACGTACAACCTACCAGGTACTACCTGGCATAATTTTTCAAATATATCAGGTATACAACAACATATACGTATGTATATTCAGGACAACAGCAGCACTGTAAGTAGTATATTTCATGGTCGTCTTCTGTATTTAAAACATCGGACTCGACGAGTTACCAGTCGACGGGTACATGATCGCCATTCTAAAATGTTGTGCTCTATCGTATAGGTTTTGGTGGATTAACGCTCAAGACCACTTAACATCGATAGCACAGGTACCCAGTAGTAAAACCTGAATACCTTATAGACGCAGATGAGCGCGTGTAAATAGCATCGACAGAGAGAATAAGGCGCCATCGTCTCCGACAACGTCCTAAGGTGGTGTAGAAAAAACTTCAGAGCAACGTACGTAGTGCTCCCGTCTGCCTGTACTACTGCTGTATACATGTATACATGCGTACAAATCATACGTATGCACGACGGTTCGTGCGAGCTCTACGTTTACTATATAATAACTCGTATATGTAGCTGTTGTACATGTTCTCTATGATTACACGTGATATATACACTTCGCAGCATTATTGACAGTCAGTTAGTTGTATTAAACACTGCTGTAGTAGCCGGGCCAGATATTTACGCTTCAGAACTACGGTGTAAATTTGCCGTACGTATAGATAGATGTAGAGCCCGAACCCCCCTTCGTCCCGCTTTGGCTGCCGCTTATTATGTCACTTTTGGTTAATTGCCACAACCTAGCTTGTGGTCGTAGACGAGCACGAGCACGAGGGTTTTAATAGACCGGCCACGGGAAAAAACACCCGACGATAAGTTGCGTCTACCTTGAGAGAAATAATACGAGAGGAAGAGCTCGAAGACAGATCCAACACCCCATACAATGTACAGGACACGTAATAAGAAACCGGAAATCTGGTCCAGGCTGGATTTCTTCTTCTTCGAGAGAGAGAGGGTGCTTTCTACACTAAATTAAAGATGTCGACTCTAGAGTTTCTTATTATCTTCGAAATCTCAGCCTGGCTTTTTTGTTAGCCTGTTTCTGATTGGGTGTCCTGGACTTGATCGAAATGTCTCACGCAGCTTGCAAAGATGAGAGTGTCGACTAAATCCTCGATCTCACCGCTAGCCGTCGTTTTATCTTAACCCATTCAGAACTGAAAAACAAAAACACACTATTTTCTATTTTCAAGCAGTTTGTCCCTGAATGCGTGGGACCAGTTCTTAAGGGGTTACGTTTCTCTATATACGAAGTACGTCTTGGTATTCAAACCGGATTTTGCTTGCACAGCAGTCACGAATGATTTACCTGGTACGAATTAATGAATGGTGTCCAAGGGAATCGGGGGAGGGTGGGCAACAGCAGGAGGAGTAGAAGGGGAACCGCGGTGGACGGAATGTAGAAAGGAGGCGGCACAGACGGGGTGGCAAGGCATCAGGGCGACTGTTATTCGGGGGGGGGGTGTGGTAAATGGGACCTACGGTCAAGACAAAACAAAAAACGAAATATTAGCCTAATTTTAGTAACGATATTTATTCCTATTTAATATGATGGTCCTCCGTAATAGGGGGTGGAGCACGTCCCTATGGGTATATATATATTATAACACGTACACGCTACTCGTGCCATCAATTGCTGCTGCAGCTGTTTCGACCTAATCTTCAGTTCTCTCTTGTCATTTCTATTTTCCTTTTACGATGTGTTTTTGATCCTCCGTGAATTTTCTCTATTTTTTTCCTTTAATATTTATTACATCTTGTCGTTTCGGAAGAAGTCTTGTTTTTGTGGGTGGCTGGTGGCTGGTGAACTCCTCTTTTTTTTTGTTTTTCTCGTTTTATTTGCATTGCTTACCGCTAAGCAGGAAGGAGGTGGTGTTAGACATGTTATCAAAGCATCAAGCCGACTGTAATAACAGCAGATAGAACCTATCTACGCGACTCGTATATACCACAAAGTGCTGCGGATGCCTGGACAGTAAGTACTGTAGTGATCTTGTTGCGCTTTGGGTTGCCTTTCCTTTCCTTCGTGTGTGCCATATCTCCTTCGATGAGGCACGACCTTTTTGTTTCGATTTGTTTTTCTGGTTCTTTCGTTAGCCTGGAGAGTGACGATTATATTGTTGTGCTTCGGTTAGCCTTCCCTTTCCTTCGTGTGTTCTGTATGTATCTGCCACACCTCCTTCGGTGGGGCACGACACTTTATCTTCGATTATTAATAGTATTTCTTTGTTTCTGTCGTTATCTAGTTTGTGTCTGACAATACAGCAGCAGTCGTCCACAGGGCTTGCATCTCTCTGAGATCGAACAATCGACACAGACACAGGGGGTGCTTCGCGTCGACAGGTATTTGAAAACAAATAACAGTTTACGTACGAAGAACACACTGGGTGTGCTTGATGTCGACGGGTAGCATTTAGGGACAGCGAGGGTCGTTTTATGTACGTGCTGCTTCCGTAAAACCAGGTTATAAAAAAAAAATGGAAGAAAACCAAAGTTTTTCCCAAATCGTCCTGCGACCACAGCGTTCCGGTTTGATTTGCATTCTGACCGTTTTTGATGCGAGGTGTCAAAAACGGCCTGTTCGTTCGCCCTCGGTATATATCCGGTATATCCCGTATATGTTACGCGGGCATCGGATATCACTCAGTCGAGTTTTGGGGACAAATTCCTCGGAATTCCTGTAGATTCAGACATGCATATAAATATAAATGTTCCAAGACTTATTAAGTGTACATATAATATGTATATCGACCGCCAGTGCTATACTAATACTACTAATGTAATATCCAGCAGGATTAATTACATCGTATTGTTGTTGTTGTTGTTGTTGTCTTCACATTAAACTCGTTTCAGTTGCTAATCCCTATAGTCTGATCTAGCAAGATCACGGCCCGTGGTCACAAAAGTGCTAGAGCCATCAGAGAATCCTAAAGAACACGTACACTTAGCAGGGAAAGGATACACAAGTCCGAAGAGGAACACCTAAAATACCTACAGCATGTTATGCGTGTCCAAAACTGAACTACACGCCCGCAATCTCCATTCGACTACAGCAGCATCGCCCCCCCCCCCCCCTCCCACTCTTTACCAATGAATTTGCCGACTACAGCGTAACTACTGTCTGAAGTGCTGTCTGTACAGAAACAAACGGTAGGCGTGGGAACAAGATGGAGCACGCAGCTGCTGTCTGAAGTGCTGCCAGAATGACAGTCCGCGGGCACACAGTGAAAAAGAACAGCCAACCAAAGCCATCACGTCAATTGACAATTGCCCGAATCTATCCTGAACGTCTGTGTTAGGCACAGCATTATAAACATCGACACTGATTAGGAATCGTTCCACATTGAAGGGGTCTTCCACGATCAGGCACACAATGAAGGCACCCGGGGTGTCCGCGCCATCTCTGCCGCGTCTCTCTACAAACCCAGTGACGTCATCCACACCGACCCAACAACAACATTCGGGGGAAAAAGCGAAGAATTTGTCAACAGAAAACAGAAAAACAATAATGTTCGTCCGTCACGGGTCGATGTCGTCCGTGCTCCGGATCGCTTCTCCTGTTCGCTGCTGTGCTGCTGCGCCGGCGCGCTGCTGTGCTGCTGCTCAGGCGCGCCGCTCCGGTGCCGCTCGGCCAGTCCTAGCACGACCACACTCGACCCGCTCCGTCCGTACACGCTCTCGTTGCTGTCCTTCCCAGTCGGCTCCTCGCTTTCTCTCTCGTTGCACTCAGGGTGCTTGGTCTGAAAAATAAAAATTCTCGCGCTGAAGGGATTGACCAGTCCAACAACAGCTCGTCGCCACACGCTCCCTCCTCCTTTGATGGCGAAGCCAGGTTACTGAGACAGTACAGCTCCCTCTAGCAAACATACCTAGGGCTGTGTACGTAGTGTCCGTCCACCTTTCTGATGGCGTCTGCCTCCGCGCACAAAAGTGAGATGGACATTGCTGTCTACACCGACGGCCAAAAAGGCCCGTGCATCTGGACTTTTGCGCCTGACGCACCAGTGCCGATCCAACTCTACCGCTGCACACGCTTCGCGGCGGGTGCGCAGCAGCAAGAAGGTATCGGTCCGCTTGAGGGTGAGTCTAGCCTTGCTCGCTAGAAAGACCCCCCCCCTCGCTATGGGCCATGCCAAAGCAAAAACCTTGCCTGTCGTCTATGGCATTGCTTTGTCTTCTCTGCTTACTGCACTGAGCGTAGTATCTCTGTGTCGTAGTTTTGTGACCACAGAACTGGCACCTTTTTAGGATGAAGAATCGGCACGGACACTGGGTGTGCTGGATGTCGACGGGTAGAAAGGACGGTTTAATGTGAAGAACACACACACACATATGGCAGGATTTCGGTGTCCCATTATATTATCCCATTCCTGTTTTTCACTGCTGATTTTCTATTTCGACGTGCACTTCTAGTAAAAGTCGTAGCTCAGACCCGCAGTATCATAGCCTCTTCTCACCCTTCCCCACTAACAACACACTAAAACAGGGCACATACCTTTTTGCCCTTTTATCGCGAGAAGGGTTCGGCAATTTTAGTCCTGTCGACTTTCGTCGAATTATGCGACCCACGCTACTTGCTGCTGCTGCATAGGGGCTCTCGCCATTGACACGGCTTATTACTTAAGAATATACTGTAAATAGTTCACATTGAGAGAAGTAGACATAGAAATAAGTTAGACTTTGCGCATAGGTTTCCTTTGTTTTCGTGGTTTTCTGCTTTCGGGTATGAGTGATCAACGTTGAAGCTCATCATGCTGCACATTGTCGGATGGCAAAGGTGATCATAATATGTATAATATGGGTGTTAAATACGGCTGGTTGGAGATGCTGTCGCTGGGGACGAGAGGTTGGCTGAGCCTCGAATTCACGCTTGGACAATCAGAGTGACTCGTAAAAATATACGATACCTATACGTATTATCAAGATATATATGTACATTGACAGGAAAATTCACTATTAACACTTACATCAACCCTTTACTATTGAACCAACAGAATATCCCCTCTGTTACAGCAGCACAATGTATATATCTTCAGGAGTTGTATGTATTATATACAAAGTCAATACCCAATACCCCAAGCCAACTGCTGTATTCAGCAGTATAGTACATACGATACATACATACTGCTGTAGGCATTCATATATCATGCGCATTAAGCATCTGAACAGTCACAAAGAAGAGGCAACACGTACCTACAATTTTTTCAAAGTGCGACAAATAATGCCACTGCCTTTTGTCGCGTATGGCATGGTATAATACATACTAATCATATGTGCGTACGTAGTGTACACAGGCTGTGCAGCCGATCCCGAGTCCAATACAGCAGTATCTGTTTGTTATTATTGTAGGGATCGGGGCTGGTTGTCTGTGTGAAGTCGTCAGCTAAGTATTAGCTGCCTACGTAGGGGTCATGCGAAAGCGTTACCTGCGCCCCAGCTCTTCGTATAGACCTAACGCCACCAATGCAACAGAAACACGACCACACTCCGAACGTAATTACCAACCTACAAATAGGTCAACTTCACTCAGCCACAACAGTACTGCCGCGATGCAAGTTGGTGCATATCGGGTATATTTTTGGAACACTCACTACTGCTGTGTATGTTCCAACCCAAACGTCTTGATTGGTCACTCACGCCGAGATTGTTCCGTCCCAGTAGAATGTTTGTATACATACCCACTACCAACCACTTCTTTGTGGCATACCTGGTATATGCTACGCAGGAGTACAGGTGTACAGGTAACATTAACATGTGTGGATGTCGTGTGTAATTTTTCCGTCCCAGTAGAATGTTTCCGTGTTCATACCCACTACTCACCACCACTTCTTTGTGGCATACCTGGTATATGCTACCTGGTACGCAGGAGTACAGGTGTACAGGTAACATTCATATGTGTGGCTGTCGTGTGTACTTTTTACATTGAGATCAGTACTTTCTCAGTACACAAAGTATTAATTCTGCAAATTATGTATGATATGTATGTATGTAACACGGCAGCACAACAACCTTTTTACGTTAAAAAAAGAAAGAACAAAAAAAAAGTATCGTACATATGTACGAACATACTTCGTAGCTTGTTTGTGAGTTGGCAAGAGTTCCCGCGTAGTTATTCGTTGGCTGGCTCAGCCAACTAACTGGCTTTAGTCGACTAGTTGGCTGGCGCCAGCCAACCTAGACGACCAAACCCAGGCTTGCGACGCGAGCAACCCCCCCGGCCAAGGGTGTTCCGCTGGAGGCGGCCCCGGAGGCGCCCCCGAGGATCCCGCTGAATGAGCAGCCGAAGTCAAAAATCGAATTTACGGCTTTGTTTTACACACAAAAAGTAAAATAAAATGTCCCAAGTTTAGCACCGCCCTGGTTTTTATATGACGACAGATTTACTGCTGTAAGAGTCGTGGCATGTCATCGATCCCCATTTGACATTCTATAGTTTTCAAGTCAAATATATTCCCGATCATGTATGGCAAGTATATGGCTTTATTTTGTTTCTTTTTCGCTTTTTGAATTCATTTTTTCTCTTTCACGCAGCTGGATTGCTAGCAGGGTAGATCGTACGACGTATAATATGTATATATGGCATGTATGACATTGCATCGTGTGCTCCGCTTACTGCATTGCAGCGTAGTATCGTAGCTCTGTGTCGCAGGTTTGTGACCACATAACTGGTACCTGGTATACCTCTACGTAGGATGAAGGATCGGCACGGACACTGGGCGTGTGCTGGATGTCGACGGGTAGAAAGGACGGTATAATGTGAAGAACACAGTCGGACATGGCCTACGACTAGCTCATGGTGCCGGGTGGAACCCATGCCATCTGCGTGATATACTATCTAGTACAGATTTCCCTATTTAGATCTGCGCTACGAATTACTGTAGTGCGGATCCTGCACAGGCTGCACCGCCTCTCACAACTCACAATGGCAAATTCATAACTAGATGATGTAGATCATGATCTATCTGTCCTAAGGTCTGTTTATTTTGCCGATATGCCAGTAAATACATGGATGCGGCGTCCCGATTTGGGGATCCCTCGCTGTATTTTTTCGTGTAGTACCTTTACATACTCGTACGGTAGGGACTTACCCCATAGGTTCTCACAATAACTCATGATTAAAATCGACTCCGTGGTCACTGGGCAGGCTTTAATGACTGGTGTTCGAATCATACCCCAGGAAACAACCAAACACTTACACCTCGAGGTACAAAACGACGTAAAACTGAAACCAGAAATCAACGCGCATATATACCGGTATGTCCCAGATAGATACGAGGTACATGTATTATATGTGTACTATTATATTATATATGAAAATACTTGAAACCCCGCAAATCACCTCCCCTTCCTGTCCCTCCTTTTTCCCGGAAGAACAATCGTTTGATTGTTGGCGCCGCAACCAACTTAACGACCTGGCCAACTATATACAGGCTGGCAATTGTTAGTCAGCCAACTCAGGGACCTACCGTTTACACTCTCTGTAAGCAAGTTCAATGAAGTATTTCCGTTTCATGTATGGGAGCCTACGAGCATGATTAGGTTCACTACCGACACACCACGCAACACCCCCAACCGGCCTGTTGTTATGTATTAATGTCATAAACCAAAAACAAAACATGTATGTGTACTATTTTGACTCCATTTGCCATATGACAATGTGTGCCTGGTAGCTCTGGGTTTGTTCGTGAAATGTAATACTATCCACACACATTCATAATATATGGTATTGCTTTAAGCGCGACGACGAGCCGTGAGGTGTCTACGAGTATCACAGTTTCTTCTCGAACCACACGGACAAACTTTGGCTTTCGCGCCCACTGGCTTTCTCACGTAGTAATTGCAACTACCAATGGCATTAGTTTGGTCTCTGGCGTTTGTTGCGCGCAACGCAACACGAGCCGATAGACAGTGTGCAGCGCAACAGAAACGAACAGGCGTGTCGCGCGAAACACACACCACACGAGTGTTCCTTCCCCGAACGGAGCCCTGAAGGGGCGCCCACCGGTTGTCTCCCCCCCCTACGAGGCTGCCGCAGATAAAACCCCAGCGGTATATTCGTGAATGTATACCTCAGCACCACTGGATCAAGTGTCTTTTGGTCGCCAAAACACTCGTACGTTTTCGCTCAAGGCGAACGTTGTCAAAGGTGCCTCATGGCTCGTGTCTCTCGCCTCAGCAGGACGGTGAACGTTGGCAGGTGCCTTGTGGTTTGTGTTTCTCCCCCCAGCAGGAAAATAGACGCGATATAAATTCTACGCCTGCGGCGAAACAAGATGAGCGGCCAGAAACAACGGCCCACTCGACAAAGCCTCCCGGCACCTGTTGCGCAAAGCCGCTACGTGTTCTGACCCCAATGTGTTGCCATGCAACTGGAAATCAACGGCCTCTGGGATGCACCTTAGTGTTGACAAAGTATATGTATTAAGTTTGATTTGTGGCAGGCCCAGTCATGAGCTGTACTGTGTCTATATCGAGTCTCTCTTTTGGCAAAAACAATTAGTTCAACACGTAGCGCAAGGCATGTATACGTTGTATGGTGTTCGTCGCGAGGCCGAAAAAAATGTGTGACTGGCGACCCAACGTCCCGGCTCATCCGTTAGATACACCGCGTGACCGTTGGGCTCCCGTGGAAAAGTAAAAACGGTACACCGAGTCAGAAGGAAACACCAACCGCAACGTTGTGATCACAACACGAAACAACAAAATAACAAACCAACATTTTCTTTCTTGTAACGTTTACTTTATTTTTTATCCCCCCCCCCCCCCCTGTTTCCTGTCTAGCGAACAAACAAAATGCCGCGTGCCAATCTTGTTTTCCCGGGCGCTCTGGTGTAACAGCAATATCTATGTTTCCGTGCTAGGCGCTTGAACTAAACATACGAAAACAATATGTAATGTAGGGCCTACACCTGCCCGACATAATAATGAACAAACATCGAGCCCGGCACCAACGAAAGAGTGTTCTGAGCGTGAGGTTGTGTACCGCATTGTGGTGTGCTTGGAGTAAGATATCGAATCGATTGGTTCGAAGTATTTATAAATATCGACGTTTCGACCCACTGCTTTTATCTACCATGCATGTCCCCCCTCCAAACGTCCCGGTTTCATGATGCTATTTTTACAGTTGGACGGGAAGCGTCGATAACATACCGTCAAAGTCTCAGTGTCGATAACGCTTGTTTTGATTGGTGTATTCTGTATCGTGAAGGCTCGTATTATGTATCGTGGGGACTCGACAGACATCCGACTGCCAATAAGCTGTACGCTGGCACCTCTGATATGAATGCATAGGTCCTAGACAGTTTCGACGAAATACCCAATATCACAGCTAATCTTGTACCAGGTATATATAGGTTAAATACAGTACGCGACAGATGTTAACCCTTTTAGGACTGCAGACCCGTTTTGGGGGCAATCCACTCTAATTATAAGTAATTTGTCCCCAAAACGGGACTCCAGTCCTATCAAGGTTAAGAATCTCCTATGTTTGGCCAAACTGAACTTCGTATGCAAGATTGGATGTGTTCCACACTGTTTTCAGTACAAAGCGGCCGCGTTCTTATTGTTTTCCCACCTCAAACCCTCAGTCTCAAATTACTAAGTATCAGATTCTCAACACCTGTCGTGTACTTGTATGTTAATATTTAAATTATAATACTCCCGCCTAAATATATGCCGCAGGTAATCCACACCGGAGAGGACCCGCGGAAACCCCCACGACACCCACCCAACTTACACCATGGGTTTCGTGCGAGGCAGCGTCGTTGGCGTTGCGGCCCTGAGCTGCGCGCTGGCACTCCTCTCCGGAAGCGTCCTCGCCAGCAGCGACTCCCCCTCGTCCAGCTGCATCGCCTCCTTCATCTCGGATGGAGACTGTGACCTGGTCAACGACACCGCGGAGTGCGGTAGGTGGCGATTCGCATTCGGTGATTGGTCAACTCTAAGCTACGAAGCGTGCCATGTTTTGCACGGCAGGGATACAGCAGTGTATATAGGACACTTAGATAAGAAACATGAAAGCTGGCTGAGGCTGAGTTTCGTATTCGAGATAGGGTGCTTTCTACAACAAATTTCGAGATAACGAGTCTCGGATTTCGAGTGTTTTCCCTAAATATCAGCCAGGCTTTCTTGTTATCCTGTTCCTTATTATATGTCACGTGTTTTGTACAGTATGCGCGTTGTAACACGTTTCGCGCGGGAAACCGTTTTCATCGTATACTTCGTTTAAGTATAGTCTAAACGAAGAAATGTTTTTTTACGGTAAATTGGCTCAAGCCCTTAATAACTGATGGTCCCGCGAATTCGGGGAAAAACTGCTTGGAATTAGTGTAGGACTATTTTTTGACGTTAATGAACGGGTTAGTCACGCTAGGGCTGCACTCCCGTTCGAGAGGCAAAACATTCCCAATTGGAGTCAGATTCATGATTCTGTGCAGTGTACTATTTTGGTCTTAGGGTCTAATACCTACCGAATCCGTACGAAGGCCATAGGGCTGTCCATCGAGTCGACCACACATCCGACGAAGATTATTCGGACGCACGCGCGAGCTAAGCGGCGCCGTGGTTTTCGCCACAAGCCTGCATCGTTCTGCCACTCTCCCTTGAGTGTCGTTGCCTCCGCACGACCGGGGTTGGATCGTTTTTTCATGACGCCCATGGTGTGAAGGAGAGAAGAAGTGGAAACGGGTTGACTTGAGAATATGTCCCATAACCGTATTTTTCGTATTCCCCTCATGTATCACTACATTTGTTCTAAGAAATGGTACCTCCTAATCATTACACCGTGGACCCTCGGTGCCTTCCCAATTCGCTTCCCTTGCTTCAGGCTTCGACGGAGGCGACTGCTGCGAATGCACTTGCGTCAGCACCGAACAGTTCACTTGTGGCGAAAACGGCGGGTTCTCGTGCCTCGACCCGAGCGCGCCCTGCGTCGATGACGATGATGTGACCACCCTGCCGAGCTCCGAACGCTCCGACCAAGTCTGCCAGGAGAGCTTCATCGCCGACGGTGACTGCGACCCGAGCAACAACTTCGAGGAATGCGGTGGTGGGTTGGTTTTGAGGTTATCCTGCATTCCTACCGCTAGCCGTGCCGCTTGTTGTTTGAATCTTTTTTTCAGGTGTCGGTTGTGAATGTAGAATGCGTTTGATGTCAAGGGTGTTCGCGACAGAGTATTCACGAGGAGCTTTGTACTCAGGAGCTACGTACACGGTGCACTCGGTGTTCATCCGGAACGAGGCTGCGTCGGGCTTGTTATCTCAGTTCGCGTCCCCGAATGATTGTAGGGGGTAAGGGCGGGGCAGCCCCAGCTTTACTGACTTGTTTA
Source organism: Saccharina japonica (assembly GCA_008828725.1). Classification (NCBI taxonomy): domain Eukaryota; class Phaeophyceae; order Laminariales; family Laminariaceae; genus Saccharina; species Saccharina japonica. The sequence continues at coordinate 395,796 of MEHQ01002773.1, forward strand.
CGACACACCGTTACGGGCTCAAAATGTGCTCTAATACGGGGGACCGTGACGCATGCTACGGTAGAGGTGCACCATTTGTTTTCTGAGCTCCTCGCTTAAGGAGCGTCATACCTCACCGAAAAAATGAGTTTGAAAGGAAAATAAAAGTACTGTCGGAAGAGAAATATCACGACCGAAGTATATACCCTTAAACACTATTGGTCACAAAAATGAAAGTCTGACGGATTTGGGTTGAGGAGCCCGACCGTTCAGAAAATGATTCAGCCAAAAAGTGCTACCTCTACCGTAGCACGCGACCCGTAGAAAATAGGACCAAATATTGTTAGTAAAAATAGTCAAATATATAGGTTTATGTGTGTACCGTTGATCCTATTTACTATGGTCCCCCGCGATAGTAGCGGAGAGGCAAAACAATCCCAAGGCTGTGCAGACGCATGCAACGGCAAAAATGCATCATGCGTTTTGTTTTTTCCCGAGGCTCATCAGTTCACCCATTCAGAACTGCAAAACGTATATCACACTAATTCCAAGTAGTTTGTCCCCAAAAACGGGGGACCAGTTCTTAAGGGGTTAAGCCCTATGCCGCACCCAAACACAGATGTTGTGAAGGAAAACATAAGTGCTACATACCCGACGAGCAATCTCGTGGCCCTAGTAATGAGACCCTTTTGGAACACAGGAATAAACGCAAAGTCGGAGGAATTTGGGTTAAGAACGAGCCCGGTCATTCATAAAACGTTTCAGGTAAAACGTGCCACCCTCTATCGTAGCCAGCGTCTGCATATCGACGGGGCGGGAAAACTTAAAGCCTCGTCAAGAATGCTTCGAAATATGGTATTATAGGCACTCGGCCGAGTGCTTCTCATCGGCTCAAGATACAGGACTTAAACGCGACCCACCTACCGTACCACCAGCTCTCATTTCTAGTCTATACCCGGCGGATATCATAAGTATCGAATCTCCACGCCAAGGTTAACCCAGCTATTGCCAGGCTAAGCCAGGTGGTGCACCCACTCTTGGTACCAACAGCTGTCCTCGGATAAATTTAGATGCACATGGAGCAGTCGTAATAATCCTGGACAAATACCCCGCCATTCATGAGCACCAGCATGAGCATCGACTTTCTTGTTTTCATTTTTTTTTCCGAAACTCTTTAATATCTCACCCGAAACATGACTGACTTCGGAAACATTCGTTCGCGCAAACCCGACCAAACCTTTCAATGCGGTAGTCCAAAACAAACAATACCAGTAAAAACATTATAGCATCCGGTAGTTACTTCACGTGAGGAGCTCAGCCGGTCAGAACATATGGAGCCAAAACGTGGAACCCCTACCGTGGGATTGCTCTCAAGTCGGAGGAATTTGGGTTAAGAACGAGCCCGGTCATTCATAAAACGTTTCAGGTAAAACGTGCCACCCTTTATCGTAGCCAGCGTCTGCATATCGACGGGGCGGGAAAACTTAAAAGCCTCGTCAAGAATGCTTCGAAACATGGTATTATAGGCACTCGACCGAGTGCTTCTCATCGGCTCAAGATACAGGACTTAAACGCGACCCACCTACCGTACCACCAGCTCTCATTTCTAGTCTATACCCGGCGGATATCATAAGTATCGAATCTCCACGCCAAGGTTAACCCAGCTATTGCCAGGCTAAGCCAGGTGGTGCACGATGTGCATCTAAATTTATCCGAGGACAGCTGTTGGTACCAAGAGTGGGGACTATGCAGAACATGCCGACCGTGTTCAAATGGTTGAACCATGTACAAAGCATGTCCATTAGCGTCAATAGTTATGTAGAGGAAGAACTGGTGTGATTGCCGGACACGATACAAAATGTTTCTCGCCGCGGGAGAAGAAGTCATATGTACATGTTTACCGTATGATATGCTATGCTTCTCTTTCGAGACACATATATGCCGGTACTCGTACGAGTCATATTCGGTATAAATGTACCGTTACCAGATATATTCGATAGGTTTGGAGCTAGGAGATTTTTGAGAGGAAACTATGTCAAGGGGTGTGCAGCGATGCACATGTGTATGGGTCCGCCAACATGATGCACATTATCCGAACAAGATTTGTATGGCGACACCAACGTTGCTGAATATCGCGCGCACTGATTATTACAGCGCTCGCCGCTAACGGACATGTTATTATCCGTGCTTCTAGCATCCATGCTACGATAGAGGTGCACCATGTTTTTTCTGAGCTCCTCACGTAAGGAGCGTCATACCTCACCGAAACATTAATTTTGGAGGAAAATAAAAGTGCTGCCAGATGAGAAATCTCATGACCGAAGTATCCTCTGAAACATTATTCGTCACAAAAATGAAAAAACGACGAATTTTGGTTGAGGAGCCCGATCGTTCAGAAAACGATTCAGCCAAAAAAAGGTATACCTCTACCGTAGCACCCGTCTCTAGCGTCCCTGAACCAATGGCCTTAACGTTCATACACAGTCTGACCGTGACTACAAGAAACTTCCCAAAAATACCGTATACATACAAGCGACAACTCAAAAACACCCCAAACAGAGTCATTATTGAATGATGCCTTATTCGCGGAACTACTGTGCTGCCGTATCTTGCCTCTCACCCATTCATTGCAGGTTTCGACGGCGGCGATTGCTGCGAATGCACCTGCGTCAGTACTTCGGACTTCACATGCGGGGACGACTTCAACGGCGGCTTCGAGTGCCTGGACCCGAGCGTTCCGTGCTTCATTAGCGGCGATGACGATTTCGCTGGCGGCGACGACGACACAATGTTCGACGACGACATGTCGTCGAGCTACGACTTCGAATTTTCGCAGAGCTTCCCGGACAGCTTCACCGACTCCTCCGCCCCATCCTCCCCCTCGTCATCATCGTGCTTGGATGCGTTTATCGCGGACGGTGAATGCGACATGGAGAACAACAGCGACGAATGCGGTGAGAAAACAATGCGTGATAAGGCACGTCCAGGGAGTTATCCTATGGTGGTGTTTGTGTTTTTCACATGAAAACGTAATCTACCCGTCGACACGGTGGCATGGGAGTAGAGTCATGTCACGGTAGGGGTGGCAGCGTTTTTCTGAGCTGCTCGAATGTGAAGCTCAAACTCTGACCCGAGGCACATGACTTGGAAAGAGATTATTCGCGCAACCGGAACAGGATATATTTCTATGCGGTACTGTAGTCCTGAAACACATTTCACTCTGTACCGAAATATAATCTCGTTTTCTTGATTACTATTGAATAAACGAAGTACTTATATGTCGGGACAGAGTTGTAAACTACTCGTGGTACTTTATATACGATGGCATCATAACAAGCGGTCGCTGCTCACTTGGGGGGCTAAATCGGTCATAAAATGTTGAGCCAATAAGTGGTACCCCTATGAAGCAAAACATACTCGAAAACACCCAACCCGTGAACCCCTTTTTGAACTGCAACACTTATCCTACTCTTTTTCCAAGCACTTCGTCGCAAAAAACGTGAGACGGGTTCTAAACCCATTCATAACTGAAAAACGTATTATCACACTAATGCCAAGTAGTTTGTCCCCAAATACCTTGGACCGGTTCATAAGGGGTTAATATGTTTGGGTAGCTCCTCACCCGACGCGTTCATCCTTCAAAAATGTTGTGACATGCGCCAAAACACCCCACCCTCAATCAACCCCAAAGAATGACCCTGAACTCAAACTCGTCGAAATTTTGATTTTAAAACCATCTGGTTACTTTACGTTTAGCGGCTGCCTGCTGTCAGACCGGTATGCTGACCTGCACATTTTTATATATTCATCTCGAACAAACCAGGTTACGACGGCGGGGACTGCTGCGAATGCACCTGCGTCAGCGGCTTGTTCGCCATCTGCGGCGAGAACTCCGAGTTCAAGTGCGTCGACCCGAGCGCTGTGTGCTTCAACGGCAACGTCGAGGCCGGCACAAAGACCAACGTCTTCGTGTCGACCAACGCCTACGACACCCGCCCCGGTCAGGCCTCCGGTCAAAGCGGCTGCCTGGTTAACGGGTGCGCGCCCGAGCTTACCCGGGACGGAATCAGTGACGACGTCGAGTCGAGGTGGTCCTGCAACCCGAGCATCGTCTCCGACGGAGGGCTGTGCGAGATCGAGTTCGTGTTTGAAGCTCCCCAGGACCTCATGAGCGTCCAGGTGGCTTTCTGGAGGGGTGAAGAGCGCACGCGAACGCTGGAGGTGTGTACGACGCCGTTTAGAATGTTTACCTGATTGCTGGTGCTGATTCGGTCATTCTACGGCCTTCCACGAACACTACAGTACATAGACATGCTCCTTGTGGAGGCGCTCACTTTTCACGCTCATTCGGCAGTACGAAACGACGGTCCAACCCCTGTAGGCGTCACGAAGTGGTTATTAGCCCTGAGGGTCAACCGGTATGCCTGCGTTTGGGGTTTGCATGTTGAGTGGCGTTACAGTTGATATATTTTCATTAAGGTCGCACGTTGTACATTTTAACGGGTCCAGTGCGTCGCTCACGGAGGAGCGTAGGTAGTGTATCTGTTGCCTGAAGACGGGTAAATAGGCTTTCCTAAGGTCACGAAGAACGTCTAGAATGCTGTAAATCGTAATGGGTGTTGCTGGGTTCAGCGTTACCCTGATTGTTAGACGCGAGCGCGAACCATTTTGTTTTCCGCCGAGTCTTTGTTGTGAAAAAAATCGTCGTCAGTTCGCCAACAAACCCTACACCAACCCGCTGCATGTGTTGTGCTGCTTGGCTTGTGTTTGATCAGGCTGCCATCGATGGCGAGGTCCTCGGCAGTTTCGACTCCTACCCGGGGTCAGTCTTCAACGCGTTCGACATCAAGGGGAGCGACGTACACACACTGACTCTCACATCCACCGGCATCACCCAAAACGAATGGATCAGCCTGATCGAGGTGAGTCTGACGATGCACGCAACGACCAACGATTTTACGTTGCACCCATCACGGACAGGAACTTTCACTAAGCGCGAACTCCGCGTTAAAAGTTCACGGACGAGTTCGGCATGTTTAGTGCATTACGATTGAGGCTTACCCTTACCCCACCCGCTTGTGAAATGATACCTACATATACTTGGCTGTTTTAGGCCCAGTCTAGCACCACAGATCGTTTGCACCAAGTAGGTTGATGTTAAGGCCCGAGCCTTCAGTCGGATCCCGAATTTTCTCGTATGTGGCGTATCGTGGAAGTTTCGTGCCAACACCCCCGGCCACTTCTAGCTTCCCCCCGATGCCTCTCTCTACTCGTGATGGCGTTACGTACTTTTTTTACCCTATTATTTAATCGTAATGTCGGTTACGAATGTTTCTACACATTCGTACGAAGACGATATTGTTCCATCGTACGGCGCATACTATATATTTTGCGATGCTGCCTTTCGGTGTGTATCTCTTGTCACTTGTGATGTTTTCACGCTGGACGCGTGCTACGATAGAGGTATATAAGGTATACCTTTTTTTGGCTGGAACGTTTTCTGGACGATCGGGCTCCTTAACCTCCAAATCGTCGGACTCTCATGCCTGTGTGTGTTGCAATATCTATTCAGCGTATACGTCGGTCCTGAGATTCATCCTCGGGTATACCAGGTATTGCACTTTTATTTTCCTCCAAAATCAGTGTTTAGACTACTGCAGGTATAGAGGCATGGAGCTCCTCAAGTGAGGAGGAGCCTCAGAAAATGTCCTGTATGCAGGTGCACCCTCTACCGTAGCATGCTTCGCTGACGATAACCTTTTTTGTTGTTGTTTTGTTCTTCAGGTCCGCCTCATGGTCGCGCCCTAAGTCACCGCCGGCGATAGCAACTCCAGCGCGACGCCGTACTATATAGTTAATCGGTGTTGCTTCCCCTTTATCTGTGACTGGACGGAGATGCTGAAGACACGACTCAGGCTGTGGCCTTTGTGAACCGTCAGCTGGTGACGACAAGACATTTGGTTGAGATCTTGTTCGATACCCTTTCGGTTACACGTCGGCTAAGTTTCGTCGACCCTGCGCGTTTATGTGTGTTCATGTGCTGTATCTGTAACTGGATGTAGATGATGGGTAACGGGCTTTGGCTCTAGCTTTTGCGTGAACCGTTAGCCTTCGTAGGGAGGGCCTGCGGTATAGCTTGTTCGTCACCAGTAGCGGCCGTAGGTCAAAAAATCTGCCAGTAACCAAATCGCACACCCCTGAGTCTGCGTGTTTTAACAGTCCTCACAAACCAGTATTTGTGGCTTGTACCTGCTAGGAAGGGAAACCAATTTGTGATAAATACTACGGACGGGGAGGGGGGTGTGCTACGAGTACGTCATTTCTTAGGGGTTCCGAGTGGCCTGCCCGAACTCTCCATACCAGCTCACTCGGGAATAGTGGTATACATATAGTTGATTGTGGCGGCGTTGCTGTACCAGTAACTGGATGACGATGACGAGTTAACACCTTCGGCTCTAGATTTTTCAAGAATTGTCGGCTGGCCTCGGCAAGGCCTTCTGTTTGGCATTCGCAAACACCAGTATCGATCGGCCTTGGGCAGCGAGAGAGTATGACGGTGGATAGTTTGCGCCACTCTGCCCTTGCTTTGTGTAGGGAGCCCCCCCCTCACTTGCTCTTGCGACTTTCACCCACGGCACTCGTGGGGTGTACACATGTCATGCATGGCGTTATTAGCCATATGACCATCGGCAGGGGGGTCATGTCGACTCTCTTCTGTTTCTGGGGTCGAGAGCGACTGGGCAGAATGGCTACCCTAAGTACTTGTAGTTTTATACATGGGCGAATTTCTGTTTCGAGAATATGCACCGTCAAGGAGTAGTGTCTGTTAACCTTGCGCCAAGCGGAGTGTGTGTGTTCGTCCAGTCTCGGGTGACGCACATAGCAACGTGCGCGAGAGGCCCAAACTAATAGGGATACCCCCCCCGGCCCGTGAGCTTGATATTGTATGGCTTCTGCTGGCTGCGAGAGAGGGGGATCACTTTGTATAATTTGTGCATGTAAGATCGTGAAATCGTGTAGTGTATACCGGGTAGTACGTAACGCGTGAAAAACACGTCCCATTGGTCGAACAACTGTAGCTGCTAATGCCTCTTGGCTGCCATGGGACTACTATCTTGAGCCTTTGGTATTACTTTGAATGACATACACACACTTGTATTGTCCCGACATTTATGGAAGCACTGCAGGGCGGGAGCGTTGGTAAACCCTCCAATCCACAGCCTTCGGCAGTACGTCGTCCATTTTTATATAGTATTGGGCAGCACGTACCGGCTTCGAGAAATACACATAAGGTGTCATGCTTCATGGAGGAGGCTGGTACAAGATACCTGGTGCTAGTTTTCTAGGTTTTGATAGTCGTTTTTGAGGCGTGCTGCGATTAGGGGTAGCACTTGTCGGCCTCACTAGTTCGGGCTGACCGGGCTCCTAAACCCAATATCGTTACCATACCGATAGCGTTGTCACACTATTGATAGAATTCGTGGTTAGCTTTCAGTTGGCTCTGGGATGGTTCAGCAGGGGCGCAAAGTTCTAGGTTTTCTCAAAAATCGTGTTTTTTGGCGAGATAAGGATGCTCCTCAGGTGTGGAGCCCGTGAAACTTACAGGTGCACCTCGACCGTAGCATGCAAACGCTGGGGCCAACGGCGAAGGCAGTTGGGCCTCACGGTGAAAGTATCTCTTCTCTCACACGACCGGTCGTGGACTCGGATGCAGTCGGGAGACGGTACGGTCGTGGCAGGGGTGTCTAAGATCGCTCGAAACATCGAGAAACGGCAGCTATAATAGCTGCCTCATGTAGGTCCCCCACTGTTTATCGGAGAAGAAAGAGAAACGTGAGCAATGCGTGGGTAGCACGTGTTGGGCGAATAATTCCTAAGGGATGACACCTCCTTCACTCAATGATTAATCGGTACTTGTCCCATTTGTTCGTCGGCAGCTAGGCCTTGGGGTTGATTATCCCGATACATGTGTATTCAGTTTGCTCGAATGTCAGATTTGGGTGGTTTATGGACCTCTTCGAGGGAAGAACCTCAGACCAAAATGGTCCCTACCCCTATCGCGCCACGTATCGAGCTGTGGCGCGGTCCTCATGACGTCCGCGTGAATCAGTAGAAGCCGCCCTAGCTCCTCTGCGTCAACCCAGCCGTGGCGCCTGACGTGTGCAATAGCCGAAATAGGTTATCTATTATACCGGATATTTCGCAAATAGCGGTCCGTAGGGTATCAAGAATGGGTACTCGTATATACATTCGTTGTTTGTTGTACACCATGTGATGATGTTTGTACACGGTATGAAGCGTTTTGTCGAGTTTGCGATAATCGGCAACGTTCTGTAGACATTTGCTATCTGTCATGTAGAATGCCGTGCATTTAATGATAATGATCATAACGGAGGGGTGGGTGTACACACTTTGACCTTTTTTTTTAAGCGCCCGCGGCATGTCGTGGAAGCGTCCGCCGTATGTCGTGGCAGTGGCCGCGGTATGTCGTGGCAGTGTCCGTCGTATGTCGCAGCATGTCACGACATGCTACGGACACCGCCGTGGCATGCCGCGGGATGGCCGCTGCGGCTAATCCCGCGGCAAGACCAGAGACAATCACCCCGACAGTCATGCGGCGGGATGCCGTGGAACGTATGCCGTGCCAAGATCCGCGACAAAACCCACGCCAAATGTCGCGTCAAGTGAAGCGGTTAGTGTCGGACGAGTGCCATGGCGAGTGCCGCGAGAAGAAACGCGGAGCTTGTCGCGACAATCACCGCGACATTTGTGGTGGATATAACCGCGGTAGGTGTCGTGGATCGTGTTGCGGCTAGACTCGCGATAATACCCGTACACATTGATACCCACTAACAAGCCACGACGAAAACTATTTATCATAATACCGACAGGTTTCTATGCTGTGGGGGAGACGGTAAGCTGTTCACTCGGCTTGGCATGCCAATCTTATCCATCCATGTTCACCCCTGTATAGTGAATCTTCAAGGAGGTTCTTGTGCTTGGCGCCTAAATCCGACCCTAGGACTCTAACCCTCAGACAATCGGCAGTGCTTGGATTTTGTGTTTGGTAAGCTTCTACGTTGATTCGACCAGCTTGGATAATTACTGCACTTGGAAAAACTCTTGGGTTGATTCGGCGCGCTCGCGATGTTGTGGCTTAAAAAAACTCTACTGTAGGTTGATTCGTGTCGCTCAGGATGCTTTGCCATGGAAGGACTCTAGGTTGATTGAGCCGCTTACAGTACACCTCTTAAGCAAAAAGAGTGCACAAATTGCTACCCTAGAAATATTCGCTGTCATCCTAGAAATATTCACTATCAGCAGCTGGCCACTACTTGCGGCTTGCCGTGTTGCTTGCCGTGGTAAATGCCGCGACACTGGCCGTGGTGCTTGACACGACACGTGTCGCGGCGCTTGCGGTGGGCAATACCGCGAAAGTTGCCGCGATCTCATCCCACGGTAGGGGCGCAGAATACTTTTATGAGCTCCTCACGTGAGGAGCTCAATATCTCACCCGAAACATGACATCGGAAACATTCGTTCGCGTAACTAGACCGAAACTTCCAATTCGGTAGTCCAAAAACAAACATACCAGTGAAATGATATTATCCGGTCGTTACTCACGTGAGGAGCTCAACCGGTCAGAACATATTGAGCCAAAAAGTGGTACCCCTACCGTGGGATTGCTGGACACTCGCTGGGGTGGTTGCCACTAGACTTGCCGCAGGTCTTCCCGTGGGTGGACATTGCCGCGGAGCTTACCGTTCCATGGTACGGAAAATACCACGGTTAAATCCACGGGAAGAACCGTGACACGTGCTGTGGCGACGCCATCGTGCCGCGGCATCAACCGCGGATACTGCCGCCATGCAACAACAGTGGAAAATGTGCATCCGTGCTATGTTGCCGTTATGTACATCGCGCAAGGGCTAATAGTGTATAACTTATGTATTGAAAGCATAACACGTTTGACGTACGCAAGCACGCAAACCTGTTCGGTCCGAGGAAATGCGTTGGGTTCGATGTGACACTTTGATACACCGTTGACCCTGTGGTTGTGGCAGCAGCGCTTTGCCGTGTAGCTCGCGTTGTTGGTGTTTGATTTCAATCATATTATGAGCCTCAACACACGTCGCGAGTCTCGAATGCAGAACATGTATTTCAAAGAGGTTATGAGCCTCGTCACCCCTCGTGCATCTCGAGTTGAACGGATTTCTCTGCCGGCGGTACTAATGTACGGACCAAATACATTGAGCGCATACAGACCGAGCATGTGGTGCGACCATCTCCAGCAGTACAGAAAAACTTCACGAATTGCGGCGCCGACGGCGGTCGGTATTTATCTCGCACTGTCGCTGGCCTCAAGGCCGTTTTCACAGTTTCAAATATTGCTAAGCATACACGACCCGTGGCGGAAGGTTGTGTCAGCAAAACCGAGGATATATCGTATATATGTATGTACCTGGTATGTATGTATGTATGTATGTATGTATGTATGATAGTCATGTATAGTAAATGTTAATGTATGTAGTGTGAATAGTATGTATGTATGTATGTATGTTGAAGCATATGTGATGTATACGTTATGTATGTAATAGTGATTGTATGAGTAAAATTGATCAGTTTGCAAAACTGAGTCTCTGTTTCGGGAATTCAAATCTTGTCTGTCTGTCTGTCTGTCTGCCTGTCTGTCTTACTTGTTTTTCTCCCCACAAGAGGCTCACCCCCTCGATTTTTTGAGTCACGAAATCCCTTGTCTGACCCCGCCCCCGACCGCACAGACCCTCTCTACTCATCACATTACGGGCACCCTCGAAGTTTCAGCTTGTTTGGCGTGGCCTGGGTGATGTTGTGTTGATTTTGGCCAACCTTGTCGGGCTACCCTTCGCTACCCTCGGGTCTTCGCTCGACCTCCGGTCTTCTCGTAAATATTACAAGAACGGTGGGAATGAGGAGCGTGACAGACGCCTTCAAGTGGTCAAACTCCTAACTGCATTAAGCTACTGCGTTGGCGGCTCTTCTCTTTTTGCTGTGTTCCTGCAATTAATTGTCATTGATGGGATCGTTTTTTATTCTAAGCGATTTGGGTCAGCACATAAACCTTTTTTTACTGACCGGCAGGTAATTGATGGGTGTGCGTGGTGGGTGAGAGATTTACTGGGTTGGTCGGTTGGTCCCTCGGCTGGTAGTCCCACAATCACCAACACCACCCACCAACATTTACTGTTAATTAAGCGATGCGTGTCAGCGCAAAAACCTTGTACGAGTACAGAGAAAAATGTACCAGTAAACAAATACATCTGAATCATTTCATAATTCGTTTTTGTTGTATGATCTTTTTGCTCGTATTTTGTAAAATCTGTATCAGGTATCAGGTCGGTTGGTCCCTGGGCTGGTAGTCCTACAATCACCAACACCACCCACCAACATTTATTGTTAAGCGATGCGTGTCAGCGCAAAAACCTTGTACAGAGAAAAATGCAAACTAAGAAATCTGAATCATTTCAGAATTCGTTTTTATTTGTATTGTCTTTTTGCTCGTATTTCGTAAAATCTGTATCATTTCAGAAATCGTGTTTTATTGTCTTTTTGTTTTCTGCAGCAGCAGCAGCAGCAGCAGATAAGAAATGGGATGGACAAAAAAAA